>JADGIG010000038.1:0-35218 GCA_018985235.1 Sanchytrium tribonematis
TCTAGATTATTGTATCCTTTAGAGTTTATACATGATTCACCTGCGCCTCTTGAATTGATTGAAAAAATTAATCATATAGGAGATCAAAAGACTCCTGACCTTGTTAGAAGGCTATCTGTTGACGACAAGTCTGACAAAAGGCGAAAGAGCATCAATGACAAGAATATATCTCAATCAGTCGGAGCGAATTTGGGGTCTGAATTTAAACCGGAAGATATACCAGTTCCTTTGATACAAAGAACGCACTCCACAAAGCCAAGTATTGATAGAAAACTAGAACATGATCATATCCAAGAAGTTCAACGTAGCCCTGAAGTGACCGAAATCATATCAAAAATGTTTGGCGATAATGAAAAAGACAATTCTCAAAAAGATGTTTCAAAAGAAATGGAACATGACTCTACGCAGGTTGAAGATCACAGCAAATCTAGCGAAACGACAAAAGATTCCCCATCTACTGCCCCAACCAGTAGGTTGAGTAAATTCGCGGTAGGAACTTCCTTTGTAGCTAGAAAAGTACAAAAAACGATAGTATCTGCAAAAGAAAGCTTTGTAGCGCCTCCCGCTCCTGCCAAAACAAACAGCATTCCCTCTGCATCGACTGATGAATTGAATTTGGCAACTAATGCCAAACTGAAAAATCTCAGCAGCAACATAGGCAAGTATTTAGATGATTACTCGAAACAGCATCAACAATTAAAAGGTGATGTGGAGGAGGATCCTTCTATATTGGTGTCTAACAATCAATCAATTACTCCAATTAAATATATGTCATCGACTGAAAATCTTGAGCAAATTGAAGAACCAAAAACAAAAATCTCTAACGCAAATTCTAGTGAGCAATTGGATAGCCATGGCCTTCTTAATCTAGAGGATCTTAAATCAAAACTCCCACTTCAAAAATCTCATCAACATATTGAAGAAAAACAATCATTGCACTCGGGATCTGAAAAAATCGTAAATGACCACAATGATAACACAATGACTGCCCAAAATTTGGTGGATCTCCTTCAGTGAGTTTTATTTATTACAAATGAGATAATTGCTATTATGCGTCAGTTTCATTAAAACTTTTTCTTTTTCCTGTTTTACCAACTTCTTCTTCCTCGTCGTCTTGCTTTTCATACGAGTCTTCAACTTTAATAGTGTTCTTTTTACCAAGGAGCCACCCTCCCACTACTATTAGAAATGATCCATATATCGATAGAAGTGGAATTTCTTCCCCTAGAAAAATTCCAATAAGGAATGCGAATAGTACTTCTGATGAGCGAACTGTCACTCCTATAACTGCCCCGACCTTCTGGAGTCCAGCATTTACAAGAAGCTGGCCAGCGGTTGCTAAAAGTCCTATTGATACAATTTTCAAATTCCAAACAAGCATTAGTCCGTCCTTGAGACTCAAAATAATTCCAATTAGCAACATGTATATAGATAGATAAAACACTAATTGAACAAAATGAGCTCTATCTCCGATTAATTTGATAAAAGTGACGGCCACAGCAGCCATGAATGCTTCGGTGACCGCTAGACTCGATCCAAGAAAATCAGAGTAACTTTCCACCCAAGAATTTGGATGTGCAATAAGTGCACTTCCAAGCAAAACAACAATAACCGCAAATGTTTTCGCATACGATACTCTTTCTTGCAGAAAAATTCGAGCAAGAATTATGGAATATATTGGACTAGTCATGAATAATGCAGTAGCGGTGCTAACTGGGATTTGCTTGAGAGTTTGAAAATAAAGATAGACTGCGACCCCACCAGCCAACCCACGCAAGTTGAGAAGGAAATAAACGCTTGAACTTCCAAATGGGTTCAATTTTAAATAACAAGCATAAATTAATGAAATTATTGTCTGAATTAAAGCTCTGTAAAATAGCAAATTGGAAGCTGGAATTTCGTTAAGGTCTTTAATAATGAATGACATAATAGCTAAACATAATGATGACAAAACAATTTGTAAAAGACCAATGTTTATCATAAGCCACAGATCATTTATAAACAAGACTAAATTGTGGAAAATACTTTATTCTTTTTTTTCAATAATTTGTTTCCGTTGTGGAATAGTCTCTTGTATAAAATCCCAATTTCCATTTAAATAAAAATTTAAAAGAATCGAGTAAACTTGATTAATTGTCAATACTGAAGATGTGGTTAAATTTACATGATCTGCTAAAGGAAGTCTAGCTGTTTGAATGTTGAGCTTGTCAGCCTTTTCTTTGCATAAATTTTTATGCCTATTTCTATCAACAATTCCACCAATTATATAAGTTTTAGTTGCATCGACTGTCTCCAATATATTTTCAGAATCCGCTGTCAAATAAATAGCATCCGCATCAAGTATTAATTCATTTAATGGCTCTTTGTATAATTCTACATATTCAATATTCCACAATTTTGCATCCCTAATTTTCAATAAATTCCATATTTTTGGGGAACAACCAGCAACTATTAATTTGCTATTCGATTTGCTTTTCCGATTGGCAGAGTAGCAGGTTCTTACCTGATCCACCAAGGATTTGAGTTCCTTATGAGTCATGTATCTTTCAAAATCTACATCAATGCAAATTTCAAGTTGTACTTGTTGACCCATGTATTGAGGGGATTCCCAATTTCATATTATAAACCAAATTCGTCATAGTAATACTAGCATCAAGCAACTAGAAATTTTGGCACCTATTATTTGTTAAAATTTTCTTAATATGACTGTAGAACGCTCCTTGATACAATGAGTGTGGTAGCTAACAAATTACTTAAGAACATCAAATTACATAAAGGAACCAACGGATTTGAATTACTAGCAAACGAAAAACAGCTAAAAATCAATAATATGCCAATTGTAATTCCCTTAAAGGCCAAATCATTTGCCGAATGCTTATTTTACGAATGGAAATTATTAAAAGAATTCAAACCTTCTAAACTTCCTTTATCTCAACTTTATTCAAGAGGAATGGATTTGAAAGATAAAGAAGCAAAAAACAAATGTATTGATCAATTACTTCAATTTTATAAGAATGATGCTATTTGTTTCCATGCAGAAACTCCTAGCAATTTGTCACAAATGCAAAATGAGAGGTATATACCTCTATTGAATACAATGAGAAAAAAATTTAATCTCGACATAAATACTACGAACTCCTTTTATATTGAGGTTAGCACGAATGACTTGAAGATTTTGCGCGACCTCCTTAATTCATATGACAATCATAAGTTGAATGCCCTTGAACGCTCTGCTTTGACCGCCAAAAGCTTTTTAATCGGCTTGGCTCTTTGTAACAAAATTATTGATGCCGAGGAGGCTGCAAACTTGGCTAGATTGGAGACACTAGCACAAATTGAATGGTTTGGAGAGGTAGAAGACAGTCATGATGTGGACGAACATTATATGAAAAGAGAAATGTATGGAACACAGTTATACGTTGAAAATTTTATAGAATGATTAAATATTTGCATTAAATTTCTCGTTCTGATATTTCTCTGCATCTGATAGATTTTTCATAAGCATCGCTACTGTCAAGGGTCCAACACCACCTGGAACAGGTGTTAAATATGACGCTTTTTGACTAGCGCTCTCGAAATGAATATCACCAACCAATTTATAACCTTCCGTAGTTTCTATTGAATTGCACCCAACATCAACTACAACAGCATTCTCTTTTATCCATTCACCTCTTATAAATTCAGGAACCCCTATGGCCACGATCAAAATATCCGCTAAATTGACCATTCTGGGTAATTCTTTAGTTTTTGAATGACAAAAGGTCACAGAGGCGCCCTCTCTAAGTAACAATTGACCCGCTGGTCTGCCGACAAGATCACTTATACCAACAATAACACAATGTGCACCTTTAAGTTCAATTTCAGTTGATTTTACAATCTGCAAAATTCCGTTTGCAGTACAGGGAATAAACAGAGGCGTATCTAATCTTGACGAAAGCTTCCCAATATTCAATCGATTGAGGCCATCCACATCTTTTATATCAGAAACTGCATTTAATATTTCGATAGGATCAAAAGATTTTGGTAAAGGTAATTGCACAATTATCCCATGTACGGATCGGTCATTATTTAGTCTTTGTATGTTTTTTATCAAAGTCATTTCATCTGTATTTTCGTCATAAGAATGTATTTGGCATTCAAACCCGACCTTCTTTGCTGCATTCTGTTTCATTCTAATGTAGGTCGAAGAGTCACTTCGTTCTCCCACATGAATTATGGCTAGAGTGGGTCTACTTGAGTGCTTTTGCGTTTTTAGAATGTCCATTATTGATGCGGCGAGTGCTTTTCCATTAATTATTTTCATACAACAAATTCCGTGTTTTAAAGTCGAAAATGACAAAAATTTTATTGCTTAAATATTGAATCCTCCTCTACGCCTTGAGCGGGCACAGGTTTCTCTCTACCCAGATTTTTCTTCGAAATCTTGCGCTCGTAGACGTCTAGTTTGTGTCTGCTTATATATTCTGGATTAGAGTATAGCAATTCACCTTTGCAAGGACCACTAAAAACTCTTAGCGGCCACAAAGTCATTCTGGGCCCAATTTCGATAAGAGTTTCCTCGTCTTTCATCTCATAGTGTCTGATCCAAATGCGTCCATCACATAAATTAAAGTGCATAACATGGTCAATAAAAGGCTTCGTCTTTGACATTTTTGGAATCTCAAAAATATTTGAAATTAAAGATTTGACAAGCTGCAATTCTGGATTATCAAAATCTTCTGAAAAACTTAAAATCATTCGCGAATGTTTGATGCAGTTGCCGTTGAATTTCAATTCTTCTAAAGTATGAATATTAGTAAGCAAAAATTGAATTCCATAACCCAATCTATCGGCCATATACAAATAGGTTTCTTCCTTTTTTTCTTCAAGGTAAAGAAAATATTTACACTCATTCATTTCTGCTAGTTCTAAGCATTCCATGACTCGCGAACACTTTGATTCTTTAACACTGTGTGGAAGAATTCCAAGTAAACTGGTAACTAAATGTCTAGGTCTAAATCCACATTTGTTAGTGGCGACTAAAACAGATTCATAATCATTCTCGGTTCTATCATCCATGATTTTGGACATTAACCCCATTGTGTTGTACTTGCTCCTTCGAATTTTAAAAGTACCAAAATTTATTTCTTTAGTAATCCGAAGAACGACCAGCCAGTATTATCATCTGTATTCATTACTTCGGGACTGCCAAATAGATAATCATAAGCTAAATCGTAGAAAATAGGTTTAGAAGTACATATCGGCAACATCGGAAATCTCGACACTATAATATTGTTTGGAAAATGGCGGTCCACATTTTTGTCGATCGGGCAACCAAGGTGTGGATTTGATTTAAGAGTTCCGTCCTTCTAAGTGAACATAAGATACAAAAATTTGTTTTGCAACAATTCCGTTTTCTTTGGCTGCAAAATGTGGCGTTCTAGGTATTCCATATAGCTGTTCTATATCAGAAAATTCGATTTTTAGGCCTGAATAAGCACCTTTAGTAATGTTTGAGTGACATACAGAGAGCTTATTCTCAAACTTCTCAAGATATAATTGCAAAGGATGATTATCTGTTATCAAGTCTTTTGCCAATATTTTAATGCTTCCTATGCGCTTTATAAATCTATGTATACTTTTACCTGCCTCAAATTCATTTTTAGAAAAATTATCTTTCAGATCCTCAACTCCCTCTATATACAGTTTTAAAAGCTGAAGGTACTGCTTTTCGAAGGAGTTCTGTTTCAATTTCTCAAGCGATCTTACAATGATACGATGAAATTGATCATACAAGCCCACTATTTTAGCCGCATCTCCCGTAAATTCCATTATTGAGAATGTTTCTGTTAACGATGCTCTGAATTTTTTGGATCCCAGCTCCATGATGTCTCCACTTGAACCCAAAGAAAAGCTTTTTAGATCCGATACAATTTCTGGCTTGGTATTTTTAAGCTGCAACTGATACAAGACTTGCTTTATAGAAATTTCACATGTCTTTTTCCAATCCTCAAAATAAGAAATAAGAGAGTCACCAATAGCTGGGTAATGTGGACCTTTAAAAAAGTTGATAGCCAGTTGAATATTAGAGAATGCTTTCTCATACAATTTAGCATACGTGCAATACAAACCAGATACACACGCAAAGTAAATCTTTTCTATATCATTCGGAGTTAGCTTGGACAATACAAGGTGCGCTTTTTTAAACTTTTTTAGCTTGTGTACTCTGTCTGAATGCATCATTCCTAGCGCAACATTTTTTTCAACTAAAAGTAGATTAGCTAAATGCGTATTATTTTTCTTTCGTTCTTTTTTTATTCTGCTTGATAAGCTTTTGGCGTATGTTTGATAATCATCGAAATGCAAATGATTGCTTCGTGACTGTGCAATAATATCCATAATGAAACAAGGAATCCTGACAGACAATTTTAAATCTCCTGGCTCAAAAGAATCATTTGCAATTTAAACAAATGGCATTAAGAGTCTAAAAGGTTCATTCAGGATGGAAATGTTGAGTGATTTACATTAATTTTTGAAACAAGTAAATGGCTTATCAACCAGCTAATAATATTGAATTGCCAACGATCAATCAAGCTCAAGATGCTTTTGCAAGACCACCTCAAAAAACTCAAAAACCATACCAGCAAATATTACCAGTATCACAAGCGAATTACGGCTGTTACGAATCTATGATGACAACGATTGGTGATTGTCTAGGTTTTTTTGGTCAAGTTCCTTGTACAGCTTTATGTTTTCCAAATCCAATGAAGCAAATATCTCAAGGCAACGTTGGACTTGTTACCAAATTTGGAAAGTGCTATAAAATTGTTGATCCTGGGCTGCACGCCATCAATGTTGCCACTGAAAAGATACTCGCAATAGATATTCGTGTTAAGGTTGAAGAGATTCCAAAGCAGTATGTTATGACTAGGGACAATGTTGGAATTAATGTCGACTCTGTTTTATATTGGCAAGTGACAGATCCCTATGTGGCAGCTTTCTTGATTAGGGATGTGCGTTTGGCTCTTATCGAAAGAACTCAAACAACTCTGAGAACAGTCATTGGATCAAGACATATGCAAGAGTGTGTTGAAAATCGAGATATTATTGCTCAAGAAATTATGAAAGTGGTCGGACCAAGTGCAAAAACTTTCGGTGTGAGTGTCAACAGTATTCTGATCAAAGATATAGCATTTAGCAAGGAGCTTGAAGGTTTCATTTACTTATTTAGGAGCATTGGCAAGTGCAGCTAAGCAAAGGCGAATTGGTGAGTCCAAGGTGATCGCAGCAAGAGCCGAGGTAGAAAGTGCAAAACTCATGAGAGAAGCTAGTGATATTCTTAGAAGTCCCGCAGCCATGCAAATCAGGTTTTTAGAATCACTTCAAACGATGAGTAAGGATCCTGGCACTAAGGTCGTATTCATGCCCAAAAATTCCAGTGTGCAAGAAATTACTAACACTGAAATGTTAAGAAGACTTTGAATTTAAATAAACTGCGTTACCATTTACCTTGTGAACTTGAAACATTAAAATGAGTATTTTCGAATTAAATAATGGCATAGCTTCTCTTTTTGAAGATCGATTGCTTGTAGATAATTCTTCAGAGACACTGAATGTTGGAGCAAGTTGTGGTTGTTTTCACATGAACAAAATATTTGTAGGCACTTTCAAAGGAGAATTGGTTATTTTGTCGCCTGCCAGGCGAACAGAAAAAGTCATTGAGGCGCATAATGGGTGCGTCATAACTTGCAACTATTTTAATGACTGTATAATTACGACGGGAGAAGATGGAATGGCAAAAATGTGGTCTTCTAATGGTGCACTTCGAGCAACACTGACAAAATCTATATTACCTATTAGAGCTGTCACATTGAATGCTAATTCCCTATTTTATGGGGTGCAAGATCGATTTTTCTCCACAGACATCTTTTCCTCTGTTAAAAAATCCTATCATGCAAATTTTATAGTTACAGCATTATTTAGTGTTGGTCCTTATCTTGTAGTCGGTGGTATAAATGGAAAACTGAAATTATTCGAAAACTTGAATCTACTGAAGGAAATCAATCTTGAGTCGAAAATCTTTTCGATTTGTTTAAATCTAGATTTGCAACTTATATACGTTGGCTTATTTAATCAGATTATGATTTTAGACCTAGCGCTCAGATCGGTCCAGAATTATACCGCAAACGGAATTGTTTATAATTTGTATAGCAAAGACAACGGTCAAATTTATTTTATTACATCAAAAGAATGCGGTACTTTGTACTACTTTAAGCCATACTTCTCTTCAAAATTTATTGTTTCGTGTAGCGATTACTTGACAATAGAGAATGTTTCTAGCAGCATATCACACGTCGTAGAGCATGATCCGAAGGACATTAAAAAAATCAAGTTCGGTAATGTAGTAATTCTGGTACTAAAAAACAAATTGCTGATATTCGATAATCAAGAATATATTATTGATGTTTCTTTTGAAGTACGTGATATCCAGCTGCACGATTGGTAATTTATAACTTATGAAGTGCGTTTTCCGTGTGGGATGAACTAAAAAACTGTCACATTTTCACCAACTCGGGGAAGTATCTTGGCGCATTAAGTACAGATAGCAAAATTTGGACTTCATCCTTGAAAAGTGTTGCTTGTGTCAAAGACAACAAAATTACATTATATGATCATAATTTAAAAGAAATAGAGCATTTTATTCACAAAGTAAAGATTGAAAAGGTAATGCTCAACAATGATGGAAAAGTTCTCTTTCTAGACAGTAGCAGGGACTTGCATCTATATAATTTTAAGGATCTCAGATTCATTTCGAAAGACGTTACAGATTTTAGATGGGCAGATTCTGATGTTTTCGTTTATTGTGTTAATTCCGTGCTTCATTATCAGTTTGGAACTTATCTAATACCCGACCTTTTGCCAAAATCAAAGGTAGCGGTCAAGCTTCAATCCAATATATGTGAAATCATTTCTGTAAGTCCATCGATAGAATTTAGAATGGAGAATGGCGAAAATAAGACTTCTAGTATTCTGAGACCGCATATGATAGAATTTTTTAAACTATTGAAAAATTCCAAACTACATGAAGCTTCACGCCTTGCAGTGTTATCAAAAAAGGACTTTCTGTATGCTTGTTTATGCCAAGCAGCTATAGAGCAGAAAGACTTTGATGTCGTGCTTCTGTGTTGTACATATCTTCAGTTAAATGCTCAAACTTATTGCTTATTGAAATTTCAAAAATCTTTCGGGCTGTCATTATTAAAAGGCTCACTTGAGACATCGTTAGTGTTAAATGAATTTGAACAATACCAAAGAGAGCTGGAGGCGTTCAACTTTAGCTCGATGTTTGCGTTCTCAAGAAAATCTCCACAACACGAATCTTTGTTTGCATATTACAGGAGGCAATATCTCAAGCAGATTGGTCGCGAGGAATTTATAGATGAATACAAATCACTTGAAATCAAAACTCCAATCGAGGAGTTTGTTAAATAAATTTAAATCAATTGTTTAAGATATTTGGAAATATTTAAAGGAGACTCTAAGACATGGGAAATATTCGCGGAATTGGTGACGATAAAGACGAAAAGCCAGATTTGTATGTTGGAAGTGGTCAGAATGTAGTACCTCCAAGAGGCAATAGACCCCAACATTCTAACCCTTTGGTTCAGGATTTGCTTCAATCCGCAGACGAAAGACAACCAGAAGAAGCAGAGGACGTGGTTGTCCGAGAAATGGTGTTATACCAAAACGGATTTTTATTACACGAGACATTTTATCCAAATGATTCTCCAGAAGCTGAACAAGTTTTGAAAATGCTCAAAAGTGGACATGCGCCTCTTGGTTTGCTCGGAGTATCTCAAAATGAAAAGGTTGACTTAAAAACTTCTATGAAATTGAATGAAGAATATGTGCCACCATTTAAGGCTTTCAAGGGTGATGGGAATAGACTTGGGGCACCGATGCCAAAGCCGAAATCACAAACAACTAACGAACCTTTACCAAATCTCGATGCTTCGGATCCAGCAAATATGACATTGCAAATCCGAAAGAGTAATGGAGAAAGGACTTCAGTTGTTGTTACCCGTAATATTAGCTTAGATACCTTAAATCAACAATTAGGAGGAACTTTACATCATGCATTCCCAAGAAAACAAGTTGAATCTTTGACAGGATGTGATAAAGAAGTACTGTTACTGTTGTAGTAATAAATTAAATCCATATATTGGCCCAATCAGTACCCTTGTGATCCTAGCTAATTTTATTAAAAAAGTCTGAAACAATTTTACATTTTTTAAATTAACAATGTCGAATGTCAAAGCTATGAGTTTGAAAGAAGAAATATTTATTTGGTCAAAAGCTATCGAATGTTACGATAATGATCAATTGAAAGATGCCTTGTTAACATTTAAACAATTGAAAAAAACCTCGAAAGTTTATTTTAATATTGGAATAATATACCGCGTACGAGGACAAAATGAGGACGCCATCAAATCATTTACTAAGGCAACTTTATTGGATCCTTGGTTTGCTGCGGCCTATTTTATGAAAGGCGTTTGTTATTGTGAACTAGATAGGTTTAACGAAGGAGTGACAGAATTCAATGAAGCCTTGCAGAGACTAAGAGGCAATTCAGTTATTGACTATTCCCAGCTTGGATTAAATCTTGTATTAGAATCAGCTGATGTTTTACTGAATCGAGCCATATGCTATTATATGCTGAAGAAAAATACCTATGCTCGAGATGATCTAAGAGCAGCACAGGAGATTGCTCCAAATGATCATTTAGCTATAGGAATAAAGACTGACGATCTTCAGTCAGTCCCTTTTGCTTTAGCCGAGGTTGTTGAGGTTTTCGTTCCTCCTAGCAACAAAATAACTAAAGACGAAAAGGTAGACTATTTAGGGAAAAGCAAAATTATCGCTGCAGTTGAGGAAGGAGATACTTTCACAGGATTTTTAGGAAGAATGCAAAGAAGTAATTCTAGTCCCAATGTTTTTGGTAATAACATGTCTACCATATCCCAAATATCGTCAAAGTCTATTGGCAGAAGCCAAAGTAATTCTCCCCAAAAAGACAATCATCATATAATTACTAATGTGGCCACCACACCATCCATGAAATCAGCCCCCATTTCGTTTTCTCCCACTACCCCAGTTACTCCTTCCACCCCAATTCCAAATTCTAAGGGACGGATAAAAATTAAATTTATATACCAAGGCAAGGCCAAGATGATTTTAGCTCCGGACGATGTCAGCTATGATGAACTTTTGAAAAAACTAAGGAAAAAATGTAATGCTGATATTGATATGTATTACAACAAATCCAAGTCTTCAGATTTAGAAATTATATCCAACGAGCATGAGCTTGATATTGCGATTGATTTGGGAGAGCCTGTAGTCATTTATTGTGAATAAACGTATTTTTTTCGTCTCAGAAATTTTAATTGTTTCAGATCATTCTCAATTTTATGTCCAAGCGAGTTATCGATATAGACGAGGAATTGAATAACCTAGGAAATAAAATTGGAAATTTGCGAATACAGCAGGGCGGCCTCTATGATCTGGAAAATATTAGACACTGCCTTATCCATGGACATTCAATTTCAGAAGCATTGGTAGAGTTGCGCAAGTATCTTTGCACGTGTAATACTAACGCGATAGATACAATACTGAATTTAAATATACTGGAAATCCTATGGAAATATGCTCGTTCTAATATACAAACGGACGTTTACGAAATTACGTGGATATTTACAAATTTAAGTGCAGGAAATGAAATACAGACATCTCAACTAGTGCAGAATGGTATAATTGAGTTAATGGCTGAGCTATTAGCTTCCCCCAGCGAAGATGTAATTGTCCAAGCTTTGTGGTGTCTTGGAAATATTAGCGGAGATCATAGGGATTACAGAGAAAGAATTCTTGCATGTTTGGCGCCCTATCACGGTATGTCTTACTTTGTCTCTAGGACAAGTTTACAATCAGAGTTTCCTGTTAAAGTTTTTTCATGGGTCTTATCAAATCTATGCCGCTTGAAGCCCAATAGTGACTATTGGAATTTGGTGGTTAATGACTTATCTTTTTGTGTATACAATCTCGATTTATTTAATTCTAATGATGACCAAACCATAATAGATTTTTGCTGGGCGCTTACCAGATGTTTACACTCTGTAAGTATGGTTTATAGGCGGCAGCTTGTAACAATAGAGCTCGTAGATGGTTTGTTTGGTATAGTGAAGCGATTTAAGTTTCCAAATGTTTTGGTTCCTGTCTTTAGGGTCCTTACTAATATCGTTGCGGGAGACGATACGGAAACAAAAATGGTGATTCAAAATAATTATTTGTCTCAAATATTGAAATTTTTGGAAACAGAAAATGCTTCTTTACTAAAAGAGTGCCTTATGTGCCTTTCAAATATTGCTGCAAGTAATTCACATGGAGAATCATTACATGATACCGATATTCTTTTAAAAATTTTACAATTGTTGAGTAGCGAGTTTACATCTGATCCAATTAAGATGGAATGCTTGTGGATATTAAGCAACTGTATTTCGATGAAGGAAGAGATTCTTCAGTAATTCGCTCTCACATAGTCATTTAATTTTAAATAATTTAATCCAAATTTTAATTTGCTGTTTGAATATTCCTACTCTGTCTAAGAAGGCAATAGATGCTTTATATTTTGTTGAAATATGTTCTGACAAGCTGTTCTATAATTTAAAAGACAAAATTGGCGAAGTATCGAATTCATTAGAATTATTTTCGCATGAAAGTTCTTCCATTCAACAAAGATCTCAACAACTTTTACACTCGATAAAAAACAGATCTTTTAAACAGGACTCTGTATGGCAAATCGAAACAGAATTAGAAAATATGGTGCTTTAGTGATATGATTATTTAATAAATATACCTTACAATTTTAATTCTGTCCGGAGTTCTGCCTTTTCTAGATCTGTAATCATTCTTGCCAAAATCGATGGTTGGATTTTCTTAGAATTACCTTCTAAACTTAACTCTAGATTTTCTTTCAGTTGCATTCTTACATCCTCAACAGAGTCAGGTAATATGTCCAATTTTTGAATCTTGACTGGTTTCTTTTTCTTAAGCTTGAAAGACATGTATCAAAATCTCCTCAGAATTAAAACCGGCCGACTCATTCTTTGGCAAATGGTGGTGTTATTATACATGATTATTTAGTCGGTCAGTCAGATCAATACATTGCCTACAATAAGAATTGCAACTCTGAAACTTAATTTTAAATGGAGTCAAATCCATTTGATGACGACCAACAAATAGAGGATCCTTTCATTGATGATAGCTCTGATACCACAGACTATCAGTCGAGTGTCCCAAAATTACTAAATTTTCCGATGCCCAGATTATTAGATCCAATTGCACACACCATTAAAAGTTCTTTCAAGACCACAGAGCAAATATATGATTCAGTTTGTAGTGGAAACTACTTGGTAGCATGCCATCTTTCTAAGCTGTCAGTCTATGACTTACTGACCTCAAAACTGGTATCGAATTTGCCATTTCCATTTGAAGGATCATCCACATTATGTTTCTGTCCTGAATTTGAGGACCCATCACTATTTGTGTTGGTTGGATTTAGCACAGGAGAACTTTGGATTGTCGATATATTGGGTAATTCACTGGAGAGTGAAAGGAAAAGAGTTTCAAATTACTCTAATGTTGAGTTATTAGGATGCGTTGTTCTGCAAAAAAGATCCATTACAAGAAGCCCATTTAAAAAATTATATCAAAAGGGCACATTTGTAATCGCAATTGATGCATACGGAACTATATTTTATTGGGATAAGGCTGATGTAGGACTTTTAGATAGGGACCCCAACATTGTTAAAATACCACTAACTCCATCTACATTGTCACTAGATAGTTCTGGCTATAATCTTTACTTTACGAATGAAACCTCCCACTGTTATTATCTGAATCTTCAAGTTGGAACTGCTTCTTTACTTACTTTTGGTGTAGATTCAAATCTAAACAATTCCACAGAATGTCTCAACTCCAAAGGGAGAGCCATTTCCTTATGTTTAGGTGAATTTGATGGCAACCAGGCAATTTTTGTAGGGCACGATGATGGATTTATAAGTGTATTTGATCAATCATTTAAGCTTATAAAAGTAGTTCATTTTTCAAATTATTCTATAACAACATTAAAGTTTAGACCATCTTGCTGTTATATATCTCAAGATTTAGATTTTAGGCCTGTTTTGGTAGTATGTTTGAAAACAGGTGATTATTTTCAAGTCATTGTAGATCATGAATTTAGCATGATAACTTATGGATATCCCCATAAAAGTGAGGATTTGAAAGTTAACAACTCGATTTTACTTTTTCAACAGATTGATATTAATCCACAAGCAGACATTTCAACGAAATTGTGTGTCGACTTTGTGATACTATCTCTGAAAGAAAATACATTTCAGATTGATGTCACCTCATCCGATTTATCTTCTTGGACAAAAAGAACCGTTTTAAAAGAGCAGAAGAGCAATATTAGTGGTAATCGCAAAATCAAGATACGAATCGTGTCTTGGAATATGGACTCAAGCAAACCAACTGAGCTGGATCGGCCAAGTGTTCGAAATAAGAAAAAAAGAAATCGACTTAGTTCTTTAAGCCCATTTAGAAAACAAAAGTTGGACAGTTCTTCAATTGAGTCTCTTAGTACTAGTCCTGTTGGGAGCACTGACTTATTTCCATCTCATATTTTTGATGACGATCCCATTGTTGCTCTGTTGAAAAGCAAATCGTTTGATAGTCCTGACATTTTTGTTGTTGGCTTTCAAGAAGTTGTTGATTTGGAATCCAAAAGGGTTCACGCCAGTAATCCATTTCTTACGTAGAGTCGCTTTTTAAAAAAAAGGAGCAGAAGACGCCTCATGACATTGAAGATCGCGCATATAAAGATTGGCTTTATAGCATTGAAGCAGGTATCGAAGAAATATACTCTAATTCATTCAAGCTACTAAAATCACAATATTTGGTCGGTCTTTATTTACTTGTATTCATTAAAGAAGAATTGAAGCCCTATGTGCAACATTTTGAAATTCAAGAGCTTAAAACAGGTTTTAAAGGTTTACATGGTAATAAGGGTGCTTTGTGCGCCCGTATGATTTTATTCGATACTAGTATATCATTTATAGTGGCACACTTAGCGGCTGGTCAAAAGCATACACAGGATAGAAACAAAGATGCCAAGCATATTATCAATAATGTTGCGTTTTCAAATGTAGCCATTCCCACGGTATACCTTGACCACAGTGGCTTTAAACTCTGGGATCAAGACACCTTGTTTTTCTTTGGGGATTTAAACTATCGCATCGAATTGACGAGAGATCAATGTGAGCAAAATATTAGATCGCAGAATTATATAGAATTGCTCAAAAACGATCAACTTAATGAAAATCGATCGAAAAATCCTAGTTGCGTCTTGAGGCACTTTCAAGAGGCACCAATTAAGTTTTTACCGACGTACAAATATGATCCATATACCATTAATTATGATTCTAGTGAGAAAAAAAGAATACCAGCTTGGTGTGACAGAATATTATATCGAGGTCAGGTTGATGTCATTTCATATGACAGATTAGAAAGGCCATTTAGTTCGGATCATAGAGCTATTTTTGGAGAGTTTGTGATTGACTGTCAAGGATTAGAAATGGACCAATTGTTAAAATTAATTGAAGGTTATACCACTCTGGAAAACAAAATTCAAAGATTAGAGTTTATAAATACTGTCCGATATACCTTGGACAGTTTTGGAATACAAAGTGAAGTCGCAAATTATGTCAAGCAGCCAAATATGAACTTGTTTCAATTCCTCCAATCACAAAAGTTGAATTCTCGTTCATAATCTCCTCAGTTTTAGACTTTTATGAATTCGCAAGCAGATACTTCGCGAATCTCGCAAACCATTGAAATCGAGGAACAGCATCGAACCATTAGGGTAGAGGTAATGGAGGAAACTGAAAGAAAAGTGCAATTTGCTGATGATGTTATTGACAATGAAAATTTAAACCGAAAAAAATCGAAAGTTTGCTGTATCTACAGGAAGCCACACAACTGTGACCAATCTGAAAGCGAATCAGATTATAGTGACGAGGAATTGCAAAAAAACGGCTATGAAAGAAAACCAAAGTATAAACATTCTCATTAAATTTATTTGAAGTCAAATGTGGATTGACTCTGTAATACAGAATCCTTTCTTGTAAACGATGGCTTTGGGGCAGTTATATTTTGCAGTATATCTCTTGCGATTGCGAAATCGATATTGTCTTCATTCTCCAGCGCATCAAATATATTTAAAAGCTGCTCATCAATTACAGATGGTGCTATATTCACAACAGAAGATAGATATTTTAAAAGTTTTGAGTATTCGTTCCCACTTCGGCTAGATGTATTGGTCAGTTGGGTGCTCTGATACCGTATAATTTTATCTCGATATAGAAGCTCATAATATTGTTCCTTTACAGTTTGTTCATCATTATAAGTCTGAGACAATTGATGTTGGGCAAATGATATGCCCTTAGTCAACTCAACTTTTGCTGTTTCTAATCGGCGAGCTCTAAAGTTGTCCCACTCATAATTAAATCTTTGACTTTCGGTGTCTGACACAATTTTTACAATAGGAACTAGCAATTCTTGTAAGTTATCAAGAGTTTCTTGAATTAAATCCTTGCATTTACACAATTCTTGAATATGTTTATGAAATGTGCTCTCAAGCAAGTTAGCGCATCGAGTAACAACATCACCAGCTGTATCTGGCGACTTGAGAAATTCATCAGTTGTTTCCTTATATAACTCAGACAGCCTCTGATCATTTCGTAATAAATCGAATGTATCTTCTTGTTCGGGAAAAATTACTTCAGAATAAAAATGTTTTAGCACAGGTAACTTGATAGGTTTTAAATTAGGCCGTAGTCGCTCAGGTTCGATTTCCTCGCTGTCTTTATTCCCTGATTTGAATTGTGGAAAGTAATGATTAAAAGCTGACTCAAAATGAAAAAGCCCAGCTGATCGAACTAATTTAATTATTTCTGGGCCATCTCTTATTAAGCCTTCTGTATCGTTTTTCCTAATGGAGTCTTCTAGTGCATCAAAGCAAGGCGAACAGTCGCCCGATAGTATACTCTTTTTCAAAAGTTGGAACATTCTCGGCCTATTTCAAGTTAAATTTTATTTAGAGACTTTATCAACTCGACTACCTGAGAACCTGTAGATAGAGTTTCTTGGGACCTTCTGAAAAAATTAAGAATAGTTACATGCATTTGGCGGAAACCTTTGGTCACATTCAAAGGTAATTCTTCAATTTTAGGCTCGTCCATTTTTGGCGGGTTGTACGCTGGTTTGAATATCCAGGATTTCTTGCATTGGTTTACAAACTCGATTTCATACTGTCGTGCTGCTTCTTTTGATTCGTCATAATATTCTTGCTCGCTTTCCAACAAGATATTTTTAACCTCATCCCCAATTGCGATATGTTTGGCGAACTTCCATTGTAAATTAAATGGAGGAAGGGTTTTTTGCTCCTTAAAATTGTGCTTTATCATTTCTTTTAATTCTTCAGCGGTATTTGCATTTGCGATTCTTACATCCAATCCACTTTTTTGAAATATCGGCAATATAAATGATTTGACATATTTTTCTGACCTGTATGTCGTATTATCATCAAAACTCGGTAAGATGTAAAGGCAGACTCTTGTTGGTAGAGATTCAATCGGTAAAGGATCATTCGCAAATTCTTCGACTTCAGCCAATAGCGTCAGACAAATTTGAGATTGTTTATACTGGTCGTATTTTAGACCAGCTAATATAGACCCAGCTACTCCAAAGAAGGCAATAGTCTTCCTACTAGGCATTTTTTTCGGCAAGAAATTCATTGTAAAATTTTCAAGGAGAGTAAGTCACTATTTATTTTCTGGTCTCATATAATTCGCTTACTCTGGATGATTTCTATTGATCTTTTTAATCAATTTGAATTAACAAACTCAACAATCTTATTTAATGCTTCGTTTGCTTCCTGAAGGGGATAACATTGAAATAAATGTACAACATTGTTGTACACTTGATGTATTGCAGGAGCATCCTGTTCAACTAATTTTTTATGCAAATGCTCGTGGTCAGAAAGCAGCGTCTCAAGTGATCCTGACTGAATTAGAACTGGTGGGAATCTATTCAATATACCAAAGACTGGAGAAAAAATGGGATCAGAAAGATGCTGGGCGCCATCCAAATCCAAATTTATCCCACAGTAGAAACTCAGAAGTTTTTCAACTTGAAGATCTTTATCCAAGTAGTCTATATCTTTGTTGAAATCCCACGAAAGGCCTGTACAGCGCAAATTTGACCAAGGGCTTATCAAAACCACGCATTTGGGTAGTGGGATGCGATTTTCAATCGAACTTATTAAAAGACTCAGCATTACATTCCCACCTGCGGAATCAGATAAAAACCATATATCCGAGGATGCTATTCCTAAAAATTTCACCATAAACCAGTATGAGTCTAAGCAATCTACGAGAGATTGAGGATATTGTTTCTCCGGTAGGATACCATAACGGACATTGCAAATTCCGTGGTCTGGGAATTTAGATTGAATCTTTGGTAGTAAATGAACATTGTGCAGTAAAAATGCACCACCTGGACAATAAAAAATCCACTTTTGAACTTCATTGATAGTTTTACCTTTAGGAACCAATAATTGGGTAGTGAATTCCATTTCAGAAGGACTAGAATGAAAAATGTATTCTTGCTGATCCCAATAAATATCTTTTCCTAGATACTTGGTAGCATCAGGAACTTCCCAATACTCACAAGGTATACCTGTGGGAAAGTTTTGGGGTGTATACTTGACTCTTTTACCGGATCTAGTCATTTGATAATAAGTACTTCTGGAATCCAATCGTCCCAACTGCACTTCAGCAACGATATCCATTGTACATTTGATATAAACTTCCGAAAGAAAATCAATTGGTCTACTTACAAGGCGAAATCTGTGTATTGAAAAGTAAGGATTTGCCAGCAATGATCTAATGGCTCTTGATGCTGCAAATAAGTGTACATTCATATTTTTTGCACCAACTGGAATCTTATCTCTGAAAAAGTTGTAATAGCCTTTGATCATATGAAACCCCATAGAAGCAATAAGAGCAATAAAAGGAATTACATCAGTACTTCTAAAATTCATTTTTTGGATTATTTCATGTATCAGCTTATAGATTGGAAGCCACCCAATCATGAAAGGTTCCGATATTTCGAACACCAGCAATTTAAGAATTGTGCGATTTATTGACAAAGGATCTGATTCTCTCAAAAGCTAACCCAGACTCTGCATAAGGGAAACATTGAAATGCGTGAGTCATTCTGTCATAAATGTGATGTTCAACATCGTTCCCAGCCTTCTTTAATTTTTCAAATAAAACTACATTGTCATCAATAATTGCTTCGTAAACCGCCGACTGCATTAAAATAGGTGGAAATCCACTCAGGTCACCATTCACAGGCGAAAAATAGTGATGATCCAGTATTGCTGGATCTTCTTTCAAATTGCATCCAGAGTACAGAGACAGTAGAGGCTCAATCTGAAGATCAGAATCCAGAAAATCAATATTTTTGTGATTCTTCCATGATTCTCCTTTACAAGTCAAATCCGACCAGGGACTAACTAGCACGACACATCGTGGATTAGGTAGATTATTTTGCTTTATGCTCAACATTAAATTTAAAAGGACATTACCTCCCGCTGAGTCTGCGAAAAGTATAATGTTTTCGGGCTCAATATTGTAATAGCTTATTAGAAAATTGTAAGTATCAAGCGCATCTATTAAGGAATTAGGAAACGCTTTCTCTGGGACCAGCCCGTACCTAAGATGGCAAATACCAAAATTGGGAAAATTTTCATGTAAATTTGGTATGAAATGTACATTATGCATCAAAAAGGCACCTCTAAATAAAATAAAAGTACCCTGGAACATACAGAATCCATTTCTTACACTCTCTTATTGTTTTTCCCTTTGGCACAAAAAATTTGCTCGAGAATGTCAAAGGCTTTGGGCCTAAGTGAAAAGACCGTTCTTCCTCATGGTTATATTGTGGCTTTCCAAAAATTTCTTCTACAGTTGGAACTTTCCAATGACGGCAGGCTATTGAAGTTTTTGAATAGTCTGGTACAAACGTACTTACTCTACCAACTTTTTTTTCTGTATAATACATTTCTCCATCGTCGTTTCTTCCTAAAATAATTTCACTGGCAATATTAAGACTCCAGTTGACTCGGACCCAGGTAAAAAAATCTGGTACTGAGTTCAGAATTCTAAACCGATGAATTGTAAAATGTTCATGGTCAAACGCTACTCTTATTCCTCTCGCTAAACTATAAGCAAAAATATCAACATTACTTGATTTAGCACAAACGTATCCAAATGCGTGTCGTGTAAATCCTGAGAGGACTTCCCATACTATATGTGTTAGGATTATGAACGTTGGGAGCACATTCTTCATTTTTATAAATGGAGAAGTGAGGCAGAAAATGGGTTTCAAGAAGTTCACCGAAAATAGAAAATTGATTGATGCAAACGCATAAGTTTATGTAGATATCAATCGGATTTAATTTTTTTGTTAGCTAATTCTAGGAGTTTTATCTGCTTATCAGTCAAATTTTTTTCAGACTTTAAAATCTAAATTAATTTATGGTACCTTTTGCATTCCTTTTAGTGCTTCTTCCGATTTATCAACTAGGTAGGCACGACAGAATAGCTCTAATTGGACTTCTTTTTCTTTAACAACATTTCCTAATTCAATAAGATACAATGTATTGAATGGATCAAGCACATGAAGCTGCTCTAGACAGTAGAGTATCAGAGATTCGCGCCTTGAAACTTTTGGATCCTCTTTGAGTAATTCATAAAATTTTAGAAATCCATTTTTGTCACCTCTAAATGTATGGGTCACTTGAGTCATTTTTTCTACCCATTTGTTGTCATTTTTGTCAAAAAGACACTGAACCACTTCTAAATAGGCTTCTATATTTGAAGGATTTTGTTTAATTAACAATTTGCAAATTTCAAGAGCTTTTTGAGTCTCCTTAGAAATTCGAAGAGTTTTCGCCTCCATTAGCTTTAGTTTATAAGAGGAAGCTGGCGCATTTCTTCTAAATTTCTCAAGTGACTCTTCCGCAGATTTTGTATTCTTCAATTTAATAGCCTGATTAAAATCAGAAACTAATGTTGGTCCACTCATATGTTTGCTACAAGGGGCATTTTTAATGATATATATAGTGTTTGCTCATATTTCTGAAGATTAAAGGACGACATTTTAATTGGGACTGATATCACTACCTTCAACCTATAGTATTTCAAGTGTAATTTTTTGTGTTTGAATCAAGGAGAAATGTCTTGTTTGTTTTGCAAAATAATTAAAAAAGAGATTCCTTGCATGACATTACTGGAAACTGAAAAGAGCCTGGCATTCCTAGATATCGGGCCATTGAGTGATGGACATGCTCTAGTCATTCCAAAAATGCACGCTGAAAAGCTAGACCAACTGACCCCCGAATATGCTGCAGACTTATTACCAACTGCTCTAAAGGTCGTTAAAAGATACAAAGAAATGGGATTATGTCATGACTACAATATTTTGCAAAATAATGGCAAGATTGCCCATCAGGAAGTAAACCATGTACACGTTCATATCATCCCAAAAACAGAATCTGAAGGTCTCGGAATCACTTGGGATATTAAGCAGATAGACAGAAATGATTTGTCGAAGTTCGCAAAGCTATTTCAACAGAAATAAATTATATAAATTTTTAATTGAAACAAGCTTTCAAAAAATTTAAATGTCAGTTCTGGTAAATTCACTCAAGCAAAAGCTAACAACTGGCTCGCAGCCCAGCTTATCAACATCATTATCAAATGAATTTCCAGTTGATATGGATAATAATGAACTTATCCAATTAAGAAGATCTCGAAAGGTTGCATTGGGTGATTTTGACGTAATGAGGACTCTTGGGACAGGTAGTTTCGGAAGAGTGCATTTGGTTAAAGTTAAATCTACTGGGAAATTTTTAGCAATGAAAGTTTTAAAAAAAGTAGAGGTCGTTAAACATAAGCAAGTTGAGCATACGCTAAATGAAAAGAATATACTAGAGTCAATTTATCATCCATTTCTTGTGAATCTATATGCTGTTTTTCAAGATTATGGAAATCTTTATGTTGTTATGGAGTATATTTGCGGTGGGGAGCTCTTCTCCTACTTGAGAAAATCTCAGAGATTTCCCAACCAAGTGGCAAGATTTTACGCCGGCGAAGTACTTTTGGCATTCGAATATATGCATTCCAAAGACATCATTTATCGGGATTTAAAACCTGAGAATTTACTGATTGATAAAAATGGAAATATTAAAATTACTGATTTTGGATTTGCCAAAGTGGTACCCGACGTAACTTGGACGTTGTGTGGTACTCCAGATTATTTGGCCCCAGAAATAATTCAGTCCCGCGGTTATGGAAAGGCTGTTGACTGGTACGCATTAGGCGTATTAATTTTTGAAATGCTAGCTGGATATCCACCGTACTATTTATTCATTTAGATTTTATGATGAAGACCATGTCAGAATGTACGAGAAAATTCTACAAGGCAGAATCAAATGGCCTTCTCATTTTGATCCTGCTGCTAAGGATTTGTTGAAAAGACTTTTGACAGCCGATTTGTCAAAAAGATTCGGAAATTTAAAGGCCGGTTCCAAAGACATAAAAGCGCACAAATGGTTTCAAGGCTTGGATTTTGCAATATTGATAAAGTGCAAGGTCCCTGCGCCTTATATCCCACCTGTTAAAGGTGATGGTGATACCAGTCAATTTGACACTTATCCTGAGGAAACCGAGCCTTATGGTGTAGCTACTCGAGATCCTTATGCTGAATTATTTAAAGATTTTTAATAAATCCCTACAAATTTTTTGTAACATGCTTAGAAGATTTTCCACCCAATTAATTAAAAAACAGCCATCAATTCCTCAGCCTACTGGGGAAATCTTAAAAAGAACAGCAATCATTTTCAAACCAGCTAAAACAGCTATGCAAAGTGGTATTGAAAACACAAAATATTGGAGACTAAAATTTGACACTCAGGAAAAGACTGAAAACCCTCTCATAGGATGGACTAGTTCGTCGGACCCAATTCAAGCTCTGCGTTTAAAATTTAACACCGAAGATGAAGCTGTACAATTCTGTATTAAAAATGGGTGGGATTACCAAGTCTCTTTTCCAAAAACTCGGAAATGGAAAATGAAAGCTTACGCTGATAATTTTAAATATAGCTTTGGACCACTAAGGCAAATTAAAACTAAATAAATTAAATGTGAAACAGGGCAGAAAATGCTTTTCGGAAGTTTTGTTCTGCTTTCTCTCGGTGGGACTTTCTGGTACACCAACATTAAAATATTGGAAATGTATTTTTCGGTTGAAAGAGTCTTGGATTCTCAATTATATTTACAGGAATTAACATTATTAGCTACATTACCGATTTCAGTCATTCTTATGAATTTGGAACCATACTATTGTTTATTACTTTTCGTATATATTTTATTTTGTAAAAATTCATTACTGCAACTAATTAATTTAATTATCAGAGCTATTCGGATGCCTGTCCATTTTGTTGACGTAATATTTGGTGATTTTTTAACTTCGTATGCTAAAGTTTTCTCGGACATGACACCCTCTGTCGGTTTGAAGCCTTGGATTACATGGTATTTTTTATTGATTAAGCATTCCTTACATTATACGAGCCAAGCAATGCTTGGTGGAATATATATACAATAGAAAACGTAGTCAAATCTTTAATTTTTTTAAATACCTCTCAGCAATTCCCGTAATATTTACAAGTTATGTCATTGTACTGGGAAATATCAAATTTTCAGAGAGTCCCATGGTGGGATTATGGTTCGGATTTGTAATTGTAAATAGCATTTTCACCTTCTTTTGGGATATTAAATACGACTGGGGGCTATTGGAAAAAGACCACGCTTTCATAAGAAGGCAACAGATATTTCCCAAATATTGCTATTGGATTGCCGTTTTCATAGATTTTGTAATTAGATTTTTTTGGCTTTTGAGCTTTTTATTCACTCAATGGAATTTATGGGATGCCAATATATCTTTCGCATTCGAATGTTTGGAATTATTTAGAAGATGGATGTGGGTGTTTCTAAGAATAGAAAAGGAATTAGTATTTAGGGCAAGTTATCTGGATCCTACGGTAAAAAGAAAATTGACCAATTAGTATTTACTCATCTAATCGAATTAAAATTTTTTTGCTGCTCTTTAGTTCTTCCAAGTAACTTTCAATTTCGTCAATACAATTCTCAAGGTTTATTTTCTTGTTTTTCTTCGGAACCGTATCGATAATTAAGCTTAGCTTCCCGTATTCTTTATTTAATTCTTTCAACTTGGCTTCCAAGATAGAAACTGTCTCAATTCTTTCAGACTCTGGCATATACTTATATCCTATGGGAGCATTGTCTACGAGCGCCAGGATTTTTTTGGATTGTGGTGGAATTATGGCTGCCTTTGCTTTAACAAGATATTCTGGCACCTGCCCATAGTCTTTCTTTTCTAAATAACATTTCTCTGGATCCACTCTTTTGGTTTCCAGAGTCTCGATTGCATGAATATTAGACACTATAAAATCTTTTTCCTCTTGAACTGGTAAATTATTTATGTCATGGAAAGTTGGGCCTTTTATTACTTCTTTTATATGCTTTTCAGTCACAATTTTCCTGTTTTTAAGAAGCCTGGTGTTCCCAAAGCCTGCCTTGAGAAATTGCGATTGATGTGGCCTTTCTTCTTGAAGTGGTCCAAAAGTTGCTTTTGTTTTCTTAGATTTGGTCCAGTCTGTTCTTACTTTCTGCTTGTATGTAGACTTGTATAATGGTGGTTTTTCTATTTTAATTTCTACTTTTGGTAAAAAACTATAAATCGTTTCCACTTTAGCCATTTGATGGGTCAAACTTAGTGGCCTCAAAATTTAAATTGGATTTTCAAAACAAAATATAAAAGACAAATATATCCGCTTATCCATATTGGTTTTGAAGAAATTCACCACTTTTAAGTGAAAATTTGAAGAGAATTTTAAAAAATTAAGGAGAATTTGCAAAACTAGGATATATTCTATGGCAGGTGCTAAAAGAAAAGCTTTCCTTAAAGAGTATGGAGCAGATAATGCAATTGTATTCGCCCAAAATGACATTCAAGGATCCATCGAGGTAACTGATATCAAAGTTCGAGTACAAAAACCATTTGAATTAGAAAATATTCCAAAGAAAATGAATACAAATCTACAAAAATTGAAAAAAATGAAATTAAAAGAGTCACATGATAATATAATAGAAGAAAGTGAATCTGAGGAAGATATCGAAATGGAATTTGATGAAAACCCTACTAAAAAATTAACAATCAATGAAAATGATCCATTTTTGTCTAGTTTCGTGAGACCTGACTTATCAAAAAGAAATCTTCAGCCTATAAAGTTGAGAAAATCTGGGTGTATTATTGATGGCAATTTATCCAATTTTTCTCTGTCTGCTACACCGAATATTGACAATCTTTTCGGAACTTTGCGATATCCTGCTGATATTGCTGGCGAAAAGTTAGCTTTTTTATGGAATTGTCTTGAACAGCATTGCGATGTATTATATTCCATCAGAAAATGGTCTGAATCAGAAAAAATCAGACAATTGGTGTCCCTTCATTGTGCGAATCATATATTGAAAACAATTAGTCTAAGGAGACAGAATAATGCTAAAATAGAGGAAGATCCTCAATTAGAGATTCGAGACCAAGGCTATGGGCGTGGAAGTATTTTATACGTATGTCCTATGAAAAATTCGGCTAAGGATTTTGTAGATTCGCTTTTATTGAATCTAGATTTTTACAAAATTCATGGCTATGACAGACTAACAAAGTTGTATGGTGTGGGAGACGAACATGATGAAGATGAATATGTCTACGACGATTTTGAAGCTACATTTAGGGACAATACTGATGACAATTTTGCAATGGGTGTAAAATTTACAAAATCAGGTATAAAATTGCTTTGTACCCTTTCCAAAGCTGACGTTATAATTGCCAGTCCTTTAGCTTTGAAGGAAAATAAAGAAATAGCCATGTTGCTTTCCTCAATAGAAATTGCCATATTTGATCAAACCTCAGACCTCAAAATGCAAAATTGGAGCAATGTGGACTTCATCTTTAGCAAAATGAATTTAATTCCATCCACAACAAGTGCTAGTACAGATATTATGCGAATCAAAAACCACCTTTTGGATTCTCAGGGAGCTAAGGTCCGGCAAACTGTTTTTATATCAGACTATCTCTTTCCGGAATTAAGTAATTGCTTTCGCTCTCTTGTTAATATCAAAGGATCGACTCGTTTTAGACCAATTTGTAATTCGCAATTGCCAAAAGGTATAAAGCAAGTCTTTACTCCGATACACTGCTCCACTGTTCAAAGCGCCGATGATTCCAGATTCTATTTTTTTCAAAAGCAGCTCGCCAATGCCATAAAAGATGGAACAATTTTAGTTGTACCTCAATATCACGACTATATGCGACTAAAATTATATTTGGATGAAGAAAACAAAGATTTTGAAGAGTTATCAGAATACACAGATATTAAAGATGTCAATAGAGCCAGAACACTATTTTTCAAAGGTGAAATACGCTTTTTACTCTATTCTGAGCGATTATGGTATTACAAAAGATCGCCTATTAAAAACGCGAAACACATTTTATTCTATTCCCCACCGGAGACTGTGAATGGTTACAAAAATATTTCCAAATGGGTTCAAAGTGGAACTGTTCAGATATTATACACAAAGTTTGATTTTCTTGCATTGGAAAGGATATTGGGGTCTAACAAATCCAAGCAGATGGTAAAGGAGATGTCCACAGCGTTATTCAAATAAACTTGTAAACTAAATTGAAAGCGCTAAATTTTAAAATTTTCACAAAATTGATGGTTACACAATTGTAGACTAAAAATTGACAATTGCGGGGTCACTCCATGTTATTTCTTCAACTATTAACTGCAATTCCTTCAGCTCCAAATACCGCTAATGGTAATATGAATCAAAAAGGAGTTAAGGCTCCCAGTCCAATCCTAAAAACAGTCCCATCTACTAATAATACGCATATTATAACGCCAGCAACTCTTTCCTCCACTGACCCAGCAACTGATGCCATGAAGCCTCGTAAAACCTCTGCTGTAGATGTAGGAATTGGAACTGCTGTATTTTCAGGTGCTGCATATATGATTTACAAGACTGCAGTGGGACTTTTAAAAAAAGTAAAATCCGCATAAAATCATTTAAGACAAGATAAAGTAAATTATTGAGATTTATATTTGCGATGCTTTTTGCTTGAAATATGCAGATCCCATTCTCTTAGACCGAAAATAACTTGGTTGCAATTAACACATTCAAATCTTTCATTAGGGTCCGAAAAGACGTACTTATTTGGGGAAATATTACTGCTATGCATATTAAACAACGACTTAGTGCAAAATTTTGGAAATTTGGTATGGATCAAATCCATTTGATATTGCAAAACTTCCATTGGGTCAATTTTAAAACCTTCAAAGTAACTATTTATACATTTTAGGGCCATGGGAATGACCGAACTGTCCCATAAATCAGCGAATGTGCTGTCTACTATACATAAATGACATTCGGATTCTTTATAGGGATTGAAAACCCGAGGTACAATTCTTGCTCGAATCCATTTTATTTGACCTCGAGAATATTGTCTCGTCCTACATTTCATTAATTCTAAACATTCTGTTAACGATTCTTCTTTTTTTGTAACGATATAGGGCAAAAACTCTTTGAATCCTATGCTTTGAAAAACGCCTTCAACTTCGTTTCCTTTTATGTCATTGTAGAAAACAGGTGCGCGACTTTTCCAATAGGTTTCCAAATCTTTTAATTCCTGTAACAGTCCATTCTCTATCATTTGATCTACTCTCTTATTGATTCGTGCATCAACAGTTTGTAAATCCGACGAACACCATACAATAATTGAATTGTACCTACTGGGTCGTTTCCACTTGAGACTAAAGTCATTATTCAATGTATGTCCTGCTTCGTATATATTTAATGCATAAACTAATTTCCTTCTATTATTTGTATTTTTAGTTGCATAAGAATCGTCATACTTTCTGACTCTTTCTATCAGTACACTAGTCTCTAGGTCATTGTAGTCCTTTGAATTGTCTATGTAATCAAGATCATGAAAGTCATTTCCAAATAATAGCATTTGTATGTAATAATTTGTTCCGCCGACCACTATTGGAACTTTACCACGATTATGAATGTCTTGAATGATTTTATCTGCATCATCGACAAATTTCCTAACACTATATGTTTTATCCCAGTCGAGCATATTCATTAAATGATGTTTTGGTTCATCTACAACAACCTTGTTTGTAAGAATAGGGACTCCTTTATAGACTTGTAGTGAATCTGCGTTGATAATTTCGCCGTTGATCTTTTTCGCGATAGCAATGGCCAAATCGCTTTTACCGACTGCAGTAGTGCCAACTATAGTAACTATTTTTTGTTTGGACATCTCCCTTGGGAGGAGTAAACAATGGAAAAAGCTTTTGAATTATTAGGACACAAGAAAGACAACAGTGGTATTGTATATCTGTCGCGGGTGCCTCCATTTATGAAAGTGGAAAAAGTAAGGCACTTATTTTCTAAGTTTGGAAATCTAAAGCGAGTATTTTTGGAGCCATTCCAAGAAAAACAATCGAAAAGGAAAGCAAATTACAAGCAAGGTTGGATAGAATTTGAAGAAGTTGAAGATGCAAAGGAGTGTGCCATTAATTTAAATAATAACAGCGTTGGTGGGAGAGGTTTTCATTCTGACGATCTTTGGAATGTGAAGTATTTACCAAAATTCAAATGGCATCATTTGCAATTGCAACTTTCGCGAAATAGAGCTATCAGGCAGTCTAAACTGCGACTACTTAAATCTAAGGTCAATAAGGAACATGAATTTTATGCAAAACAAATTAAAACTAGCGAGAAAGTCTCTGCTATTGAAGAGAGACTTGAGAAGAAAGGAGTATCTGTTAACAAAGCGAAAAAGTCGTTTAAACAAAGAAAAGTGGTTGAAGATGATATTTCAGAAAATGCTGATGAAAACGTCAACGATTTATTGGATGATTTATTTCAGTAGAACATTAAAACCAAGCCTTTTTATTCCACCAAGTAAACTTTTCACTATCTACTTTTTTGTGGCTTTTTGGTCTTTTGATTTACCAAGTCTATCTGATTGGATAAAATTACATCCAACTTGAAATTGATTGGCTATGCAATGAAATGTAATTTTTGCGATAGTTAAAACTGTTGTTTGTCAATTTTGCATCATGCTTGCCAATGACAGATTGTACGCCATCTGTATCTATGATTTCACGAAAGAAAATCCACAAGAACTTGAAGCAAATGTTAATGATAAATTGTCATTACTATGTAAGGTCAATTCTGACTGGATATTAGCCAAAAATCAAAGAACCAAAGAAACTGGTGTAATTCCCGTTTCGTTCGTGTCAATCAAGCAAAAAGACCATCCAAAACACATAGTGTCCAGCGGAGCAGACCTAGTTTCCTTGAGGGAATGGAAACATCGAAATAGCAATCAAATACAGGAGCTCCTCACTAGGAATGCAGTCAGCAATCCAGCTAATACTATACCGAATAAGAAGCTTGAGAGGGGTGCTAGATCTCTCAACGACTTGACAAAAAATTCCAAGGATCACACTTCAAAAGGCCAATTTTTAATAAGTGGGGGAAAAGTCGTGTCTTATGAAAAACTGAAAGACAATCAAATTGAGTATATTGTTCATTGTACTGTCAATGGCCAAAATCTTACATTATATAGACAATATGACGACTTTTTTTACATGCATTTGGCTTTGAAAAGTGCATTTCCGCAAGAAAGAGACTCTAATAGGAAATTGCCTCTTTTACCAGTACCTAATCAAAATTTAACAGAATACGCGCTTGATAGACGGTTGGATGACATCGACACGTACATTAGAAAATTAATCAAATTAGAACATCTTTGCAATTCAAAATATGTGCAGGACTTTTTCAAGTTGCAGCCTGGTGACGAGCAATCGGAGCAGACCATTAAAATTCAAATTTTATCAAAGGTCCAAAGTGTCGCCTTTAGAACCACCAAGAATGCTTTGTCTTATGAATCTCTTCAAAATAGAGTTCGGGACAAACTAAGAGTAGAAACATTTGAACTTCGAGATAGGTTCACCAAAAAAAGAATTCGATGTACTAATGACCTAATATCCATAGTTGAGGCAAATCCAGAAAAAATAGTACTTTACATTCCACAAAAGTAGTACAAAAATAAATTTACTCTTCAGACTCTTCCTCTAGATTCATCGCGGCTTCTGCTAGTAATTCTAAAAGATCATTATGATTGTTTTGAAGGGCGGTTGTGATGGCACTTTTGCCTGCTTTGTTTGTAATTCTTGGATCTGCACCATATTGTATTAATAATTTTGCTGCGACTTGAGAATCTGTCAAAGCACACCAATGTAAGGGAGTATTTTTGTCACTATTAAGTATGTTGGGAGAAATACCGAATTCTAAAAGGTATTTTACAATATCTACATGCGAATTTGCACATGCATAATGCAGCAAATTACTGCAAGTATTTAACTGATGCTCATGTTTTTGTAATATTTCCAAGTCCCCATTACGCGCTGCAAAGAGCAAATCTTCTGTGGGGATCATGCAAGGAGTGAAGTCATTGGAAGAATGTTTGGCACAAAATGATAATGATACTTTACTATTATATTTAGATTACTTTATGGAAGAAGGTCACCTAGAAGATGCTTATAATTTGTGCCTTAAAATGCCACAACAGTCGACTACTATGTATATTTTAGGACAACTAACGTCTGGTAAAGAAGCTGAGTCATTTTACATTCAAGGCATAGAATACGATATTAATGCTAGGTCTAAAGTTGCTGCATATTTGTCAATTGTTGAAATATACATGACTGACTTATGCGACGAACCCGATGCAAGTGAAAAATGTAATTCTTATTTGCAAAATTGCCTGGATCTTCACTATGAGACTGCTGAGCTATATTTCACGCTAGCTGATGTCCGTATGTGCCAATGTGATTCTGAGTCCGCACAAACCTCTGTTTTGAAAGCCATTGAGCTATATGTTCCAAAATTTGATGACAACACCATTGAATCAGAACTCATACCTTCATATGATTCTCGAATAAAGGGAGCAAAAGTGTGCATCGAACTAAATATGATTGATTCTGCATTTGAAATATTGAAAACTTGTGAACAAGAATATGATGAGGACCTTGATTTACTTTATTTAAATTGTTTCTGCTATTTTGCACTTTCCAAGATAGAAGATACAGAAGAAAATCTTGAAAGTTGCAAATCGTATCTTCAGAAGCTGCTTCAACTTGATATAGAAAAGGAATATTTGGATGGTATACAGGATATGTTATCCGTATTGAAATTAAATTAATAACTTATTTATTATTAAGATTAGCAAAAGTTTCCTGAGCTTTTAAATTTTCTTCCGCGAATCGCATCCCAATGCGTTCAGAGGCTTTCATTATTTTCTGAGCACACGTAATAACGCATTTTTCTTCGCCAGAATCCAAAATATGAGCGTAAAAAGTAGTGCTGCATTTAGTGAAGCATTCATTTACTATGTCCGAGTACATTTTAAAAAAGTCCTTCATTTGCTTTTCTTGAAGATCAATTGTTTGCATCTTCTCCAGGTTTCAAAGAGTTGTCCATTTTACGTGTTTTGAGCCACAAGATCAAAAATGAAAATAAATTTGATAATCATAGCTGGGGTTGCTCTTCAGCTTTTGGCAAGTGTCATTTTATTTGCTGATGTCTGCGCTTTAACAAGCAATGTATTAAATAGCAATCTTATTCCCTTTCGTCGATGGTGGATTGTATTTTACAATATTGGATGGTCTCTCGGTCTATTATTTATTAAATGGAAAGGGAGAAGCAAGAAGTATAAAGATTGGATAATGATTAACACAATTTATCAGTTTATTTTGAATTCTGGAGAGATCAGCGGTCTTCCAAGTATGAATCTTGTAGCCTTGTATGACGCAGGCTTGTACATCCTTATAATTGCAGAAATCCTCATTATTTTGCATTTGTATTTGCCAAAAGAAGCTTTTATCAAGACAAAATTTATTTCAATTTTGGAAAAAGTCGAGTTTAATGTACCAAGCATGTCAGATTTTGACGGTACAGCTGAGCCCGCAGAGACTATTGAAAAGACTAAGGAAAAGGAATCTGAAGAGGGAGATAATGAAGAAGATGAAGAAGACGTTTTACCAGCGGATCCATTCGGGGATGCTAAAAAACGTGCTATGGAAAAAGCTTTCGCAAAAAGCACCCCTGTCAAACAAGAGCCTGAACTTAAACAAAATGAACCGTTAGCAGCTAAAGAAGAGATCGCTGGATCTAAAGAGTCTTTCAATATAAAAGATTTGGACAATATGTTTGAGAAAATTGATTTTACAGTTGATCAAAAAGAAAAAGATGAAGTTTCTGATGAGATTAGCAAGCATGGCGATGCAGGTATTTCTTACTCCGAGCTTGCAAAAATATTTCCAGCAAAGCCACTTCTTGATATCTTGAGACTGTTAGAATTTGAAGATCGTATTATTTACAGCGAAAAAGTAGAGAATGAGGTAAAATATATTTATTTGTGATCAATAAATTATAGTAGATATGCAAAGATTAAGCTTAGCATTATAAAATTATAACTTGATGAATCAGAAGTTGGATAAATTCCATTTTTAAATTCTGGTTCTGTAGAATAGCTTGTATTTTTGGCTGGTGGCGTGTAAGTAGAAGAATTGGTGTTCTGAAATGCATTGATAATATCTTTAACCATTGAGGTTAAGGATTGTAAATTTTGAGCATCCCCTACAACATTTTTGATCAAGCTAACATCAGTTGCTGAAAGCTTGATATTAAATGTGTTTAGCAGCCCATCAATTATAGCATCTACTCCTGGAATTTTACGATTTTTAGTAAAGCTAGGAGATCCGGTGCTGTATTTCTTCTTAATATCTGTCACAACAATAATTTTCTTGTTCTCATTGTAAGATTTTCTTACGTATTCCGGATTCATTCCCATATCTGAAATTCTAGGACTTTGTGGGATATTTGGAATGACTCGATTAGTGGTATTGTATTGTTGTGAATTAAGGGACCCTTTTTTGCTTGGGGGTATATATTCAACGCAATAATCTTTTTCCAGCACTTCCATAGTTGTCATTCCAAAATGATCAAGTTTCCAACCTGCCTCTGGCCAATTTTGTATTTGATCTGGATGCGCTTTTAGCCATATATCTAAGATATAGTCCATAAATCCGTGATGCAACCAGAACAAACCATCAAAGCAACTGGTTTTGAACCAACTCTGACTTCCTCCGACAAATAAATGAACCAAAAAGTGAGGGGTGTTCAGTAAAGATACGAAGTACTCTGGTGTAGCAGCTGCGATCCATTGTTCGAAAGAGCTTTCGCCGTATAGTTGGATTTTTAAAGCCACTGGATCTGTTGGTCCTCTACCAATCTTGTACAGCAAATCCTGTGGGAACCCGGTGTGACCTTGTCTATCAAATTGACGCTTGACACACTGCCCTTCATTATCAACTAGCCCAACAAATGGACCACTTGGTATGCAAACTGGGTCAAAGCTGTTGCCATTCCAACTTAATTGACTACCACCAAGAATTGAATCATCCCATACCGAGCTCAATTCGGGAGCTTCGGCATCGTAAATCCAGGGATAATACGGCAAGATTACTTGGGGGTCGATCTTGATTAGTTCTTCTTCGTACCAGTTGGTAAATTCCCTATGCCAACCCCAGATGTGATTATCTTGATGAATTGTCTGATAAGTCCCGTGGATTTTGGTCATTTGAGACAAAATTCCACTTTGGTATAGCGCTACATGAGACTTTTGCCATCTTGTAATTTCTTCATCAGACATATCAAAAACTGACTTTCGATATTTAATTTTGGCGCACTTACTGAAAGCTATGCTGAGTATTAGAAAGAGAGTCATCTGTAATTTCCGGTCGGCTGGTATTGAAGTAGTGAATTTTTTGGTACACAAAATCCTCGGAACAGAAATTCAGGTCTGAATTGTCACAATGAATATCTAAGAGGATGTCACAAAAGGAAAATTTCTGAAATATCTGTTGTGTAATTATAATTTTATTTTTTGAAATCAAGCCATATACAATACCGCCAAAGTTATGAATAATAGCAATCCGAATACTTTCAACAAAAGCGACCTATTATTGCTGATCGAATTCATATAAGTTAAAAGCTCAGTATGTGCTCCTTCAATGTTGACATCCATTTCATCTATATTTGTATGTATTCTCTGTATTTGTTCACGTTGTTGACTTAAGAGCTGGCCCAATTGTCCAAATACACTCGACAAATCTTGCAGAGTATTTTGGATCTGATTCATGGCTTCATCTTGCTGCGGTTCTTCTGGCATCAGTAATTGAACATGGTCGCCTTGAATTGGTGTGGTATCTTCAAAAGTGGTATTATCCATATAAGAATTTCTAGCAATCGATTTATGGGTTTGCTGTTGCTGTTGCTTGGAAAGCAAATTTGCCAGTTGTTGAGAAGGCATTGCCAATTTACTTGTCAACAACTGGGAAACTTTTTGTTGTTCTTTATTGCTACTGAGAGTATTCAATTGATTAATCTGACCATGTATTCCGTTTAACTGATGGGCAATTTGCTGCGTATTAAGATTGCCCTGCAACCCATTTTCAAGCTGTAATGTGATTTGCTCAATACTTTTTAAAATCAACTGAGCTGTTTTAATAAATTGGCTGCTTTCTCTGAATTCTTTTGTAATTGGCATGTGTTTTCTTCTTCTGTATAGATCGACTAAATTTCCAACTTGAGTAGTTTTGTTCTTCATAATAATAATTGCTTGTAAGAAAAACTTTTTTCATGTTTCTTGATCGTATGATAATTTTTTGGATATATTAATCTTGAGAACCATTATCAATAGCTACGGCCATACACACCTGGAAACACCTGATCCTGTCAAATTTCAGAAGTTAAGCAGGTGCTGGCATGGTTAG
>JADGIG010000002.1:0-80033 GCA_018985235.1 Sanchytrium tribonematis
TTTCACACGCCATTTGTGCCAATACATTCAAGTTATCCATCCCAGATGCTTGATTTTTGTAAATTTCTCATAAGTCATTGCCTCCGTAATAACAGGAGATTTAAAAAAAAATCGTACCGTCCCTAGTACATTTCAGTAGATGGTAATTAGTAAATGTCAGTCAAATAGAATATTCCAATAAATATAAATAAATCCCTTTTACTCAACAACTCGATCAATATAATCATCACCCTCAAAAGTATCACCGTCTTCACTGTCACTGCTTATGTAGTAGTTTTGGACACTTACGGATCGTCGTGGACGCTCATTTGGTTCACGATTTGGTTCTTCATTTGACATATTTTATTCTATTTCTCCTTTCAATCGAATTGTGACACAAAAATTGCATTTATTTCAGTATTTATTAACCGTGCGAATCGTGTGCGAGAACACACTTCTCCTTCAAACATTGAAATTGGACGTGCGCTGTGACACACTTTCTGCCAAAAGGAGATAAGCTTTCTTCTCGTTTTTTTTATCAAAAAAGCTTTGTCCCTTTTCTTCAAGTGTGAATTCCCACCTCCAAAACCACTCTTTTCGGGACTTTGGACTAGAAGTGACTTGACGCCTCAGATTCCAAGTTATGATATGCTTCACGAAAGTTGTGACAACGTCCTTGAGAATATTCCGCCTTAATTTGCTTAAAAATTGAAGAAGGCAGTCTTAATTTAAATTTTTTGTATAAGCGCTCTTCTGTCCATTCTAGTAAATCTTTGTTATCTTTCATTTTTGATAACCACTTGTCAATTTTTCTTTTTTTTCATCAAATGCTAGAACATTGTACTTGATATTCCTTTACAAGGTCTTTGTTTCCCTTATAAGCCAAGGCTTGAGAAGTATCATAGCCAGGACTAGGTGATGTAAGTAAGTTAAACTTTTGTTGTAAGTCTTGGAACTGCTACATCATTTAACCAAAGTTCCCACGTTCTCTGAATTAAATTGTGGTTCCCTACTAGGAATTTACTCAAAGTCTTGTTCATCGTATATTTTATTTAAGGACATTGGAGTTCCCTGACTTGCTTGTATTTGAGAAGGAGTCTCAGTGATCCTCTTTTGTTGAGGTGTTTGATGCTCAATTGGAGTTCTAATATCTCCTGTGGAAGTTTTCCTTCTCCTGTTTCGGATTCACGTAAATCGCTCGCTAACATGTAATGTAAGATAAGAGAATTTATTGGGGGAATCTCTCTTTATAAACGGGTAATCGAACATTCTAGTATCTGTATTGACCAATAATATAACACTTCCGTGTTAAAATGTCACGATACCAAATTTTCTCTTAATTTCTTAGGCCATGATGACCGTCTAATTATTTTATTGGGTAAATCTTATCTCTTTTCCAACTATAATAATACTGTTTAAAACAGTCAGTACTTTGATCAACAACATATGCTGTCTCACTCCACTTTAAATCGGGATTTTTCATTTGTTGTGTCACTTTGTAATTGTCCGAAAGTTGCATTCGGGATGTGACAAACGGGTGACACCACAGTAAAATCAAGAGAGGATTCGAATGAAAATTTTTGTCTATTGACAAATGATCAGTTTTGATAATATCTGTCTTATACAAGGTGTTACGAGAACTTGACGATTACTGATGGGTGATTGGGATCAAACCGATTCTATATAGATTTTTTGAATTCAGCTTAATTTACAGAACCGAGGGTGCTTGACATGTTACTTGAGACCTATACCTATCCTAAACAGGATTGAACGTGGTTTTGCCAGTCAATACTCACTTATAACTTCTTAAGTTGCTCCATATGACACTTTAAAAGGTTAACGTACTTGTCTCGAAGCTGTTCGATGTTTGTCGACAGCATCTTCATCTTCACAAAATACGCCGGTTCTGGTACATAAATGTAATCCATCTTCCCGTCTTTCCAAGAATTGGTCATTTAAACCTTATCTCCATTTTATATTTTGTTCGAGTTTTTGCTAAAATTAATTAATTTTAAGCGCTTTTGTCTTTTCTTTTACGCTTTTTGGTTGGCTTTTCGCCTTAGTTCTGTGAAATTATCAGACTTTATTATTCGTATCCTTTTTAAAAAATCGATTTTACTTTTTAAATAAATGGATGGAAGCATCTTCGCCTGTGGCGGAATTTGTCCAGAGGGCTTTTCAAGTCACAGAGTGACCAAAATGTGGTACCGTTGATTGGGTCAATCGCGCAAAAGTTTCACTCGCTACCTGATTTTTCACGTGAAATTTCCTCCATGTGGAAGAGTACAATCCATGTCAAACATGAGTGACTCGTCAGAATTGGAAGATTTGCTTATTATCCATTCATTAAATGAGTTTCAAGACTATGACTAAACCAAAAAAAGGAGAAAGAAGTATTTATAGTGTTTGTGCCAAAATCAAAAATTGGTTTGAGATTACTGTTCCCCATTTGAGTGAATCACAATGTAAAATACTATTTCAGACTGAACCGTGATTAAGTAAATTACCTATTTTTCCAATAAGTCATTCATTATTTAAGCATAATTTTTTATCAAAAGGAAAAATATCACCATCAAAAAAGTTGCACATGTTTCTATATTATGTTGGTAATAACCCTAATTTATTGGAATTTAGTAATAAATTTGACAGGGCTTTAGGTAATGTGATGGATACAGTGGAGCAGGTCGCAAATTTATTGATTGATTTATATGATCAAATTATTATATGGCCAAGAATTATCACAAAAAAGGCAAATTGAAGACGGTTTTAAAAATAAATGTTCACTTGGCAATATATTGGGTAGTGTTGTCAACAACAATATGGGAAGTGATTTGACCCATAGTCGATGTTGATTCTTGATTGGTCCCCTTGTTTTAGAGTCGAAATATTATTGGGTCTCAGATCCTTTGTAATACTTGAGATTACATAAATAGAAGCAGTTCCCTAGAAGAGAACGAAGACAGATAAGAATAAACATTTTATTGAATCTCCATCAAACACAAATAACTCATACCCTCTGGGTGATGATGTTAACAGATTTTGAGTATGATATTGAAGAATATTGGAATCAAATGCAAGAATTACCACAACATCGTGCATTAGCAAATTCTGGACTTATTGGAATTTGGAAAAGAGATATAATGCGAGAAAGATTTGATAATTAAATAATGGCATTGAAAATTTTTGATAAATAAATACTTTTTTATCCAACAACTCCAGTTCGTATTGCTTTTGACTTCGTCTTGCAATTTCGTAATTAATTTGTATTTCCGTTTCATCTGAAAATTTTCTTGAACTTATTTATAGCATTTATATTGGATAAATCGATCCAGTAAATCAGATGAAGACGGTCGATTTGCTTTGACAATTTTTGCACCAGGTTTTATAGACAATTCAAAATTTCCATTTTTACCACAATCAATAATTTCTGGTTGTGCTGCAGGGGTGCATCCAATTGCTGCATAAAAGTTTTCACAAATATTGATAATAAAGCTTTTTGATTGAGTAAAACATACAACGCAATTTCAAATAAATTAAAGGATGAATTGGTAGTATTGAATTCTCTAATTCATGTTTTGCCAAAATCTCCTAGTGTCCCTTCAGTTTAAAACACAACATTTCTTTTCGAGGTAACTTTATGACAAAAGTTTTATGCATTAAGTTTTTGGTTAATTTGCTTTTTTAAATTGAAAGAGGGCAAGCATTAAGCTTGATGAATAAATTGAGAGGGATGTACTAAAAACGTTGTACCACTAAAAACAAAATTTGTCCTCCAAATATTCTCCTTCAAACAATGCCTAAGCTACATCATTTTGTTATATCCATATTATTATCATCCGCTTTCATACTGAACTATACATTAAGAATCGAGTGTAAATCTGCAGCCCATCTGAGTCAAACTTTTCAAAAATTAAATATCCCACATCTTCAGTGTCAATTTAATCACCATTCGTATTTTAGATATATTATTTTGCAACAAAGTCGAAGGAAACAGTTTTGCGAGTCTGAGACTTTTTTATATGACTTGATGGATGGTCTGAATCTGCCAACTCATCAGACTTTGCAGGTTTTACTTGATAATGTTAATGTTTTATACGATAACATCAAAACAAAAATATGTGGAAATGACTTTAAAATTTTAATTACAGCGAATTTGCACAATAATGAAGATGTTTTATCCAATTGGCTTTATCAACTGTCTTTATTTATAGACCACATTGGGTCGAGTCGAATAACAATAAGTATTTTTGAGTCTGCATCATCTGACGGTACGAAATCTTTTTTGAAGCAAGCTGCTGAGCTCTTTGATAGTCTCAATGTGCGTTATAAAATCATGACATCTCCAGAACATAAAAACAGCCAGATGCATCGAATTGATTTTCTCGCGATGGAAAGAAATAAAGCCTTGAGACCTCTGTTGAACGAAAATCATACACACGTACTTTTTTTAAATGATGTTCTTTATTGTCATGCAGACGTATTAGAATTGCTTCTGCAAGCTATACTTAATGACTCTGATATTACAAGTGGGATGGATTATGATACACCTTTTATATCTCCTAGTTTCTATGACGTATGGGTGGCTAGGGATGTTCAGGGTGCACCTTTGACAAAACATCCCTTTGATTACGTTACAAATCACACTCGAAGTTTGCGGCAGATACAAGAGGGTTTACCTATGCAAGCTATGTGTACTTGGAATGGCGCTGCGGTGCTTAAGTCGAAGCCTTTCATTGAAAAGAATATTTATTTTAGGCGTGGGTATAATAGATTGGAAAATTTGAAAGAAGCTGGTGAGTGCTCTGCGAGTGAGATCACAACCTTGTGTATGGATTTAATTAGAAATGGCTTCGATAAGTTTTTGGTGATTCCTCGTGTCAAAGTAATTTAATTTTATGTAGCTTGCCTACGATTTTAATACGTATCACTCTATTAAGTCATCTTTATTTGCGGCCCGATTCCCTCCAAACAAGCCATTTACTTTAAACGAATCACTTCCATTTTCGTTTGAAAAACTAGCCTCTAAACACTTGTGTAATCCTACGTTCGACCGATGCTACGAAAGAAGTCCATGTAATACCACGGCATATTATTGGGAAGATGTTCCTAATTTAGATCGTCCTAATTGAAATAATTACGCTGTTTTATTATTACGACCACCTAGCCCCATGGATTATCTTGAAATTCGGGAATAAATTGATTGAAAGATGGGTCTGGTTTTTTACGAGGACTCTTTTTAGGTGACTGTGACTGAATTAACTTATCTGGTAAAGCCCACTCGTTACCTGAAGTAGCAATTGGTTCGATATGGTGTGCTAACTTTCCCATAGGTTCTTTGCTCATATTCGGTGTTATTGGTGGAGAAGTTGAATAAAAATCGCCAAATTCATTTTCAGATAATTTTTCGTTGTTTTCAATCTGAGGGATTGTTTTATTTTCTCCAGTGGTATTTGTATCATTTGAGGTATCTATAAAATTAAAATTTGTTGTAGCATTATCTTTATCATATGGACTTACAACATAATCAGAACTACTTTTGCTTACCACTTTTTCATTAGCTTTTCCCAAATTTTGAAGTGAATTCTGATTATTAAATAAATCAGTCTTAGGATTTTCAAATTGAGTTGCAGGCATTGGGCTCGCATAAGTCTTTGAAGGTTCGGAAATATTTTGAGTTTCACCGAAAAAATCAAACGTTGAACTCAAAGACTTCTTTTGATGAGTGACTTCCTCTTTCAAGCCGGTGCTAGAATTACTGGCGTATGTTGAATTTGATGTCGAACTTTTTTTCTCTGTATCATTAGTAAAAAGCCCCAAAATGTCATTGCTGTTTAGTTTTGATTCTTTCTTGGTACTGGGCTTAGTATCTGAAAACATTTCAAAAGAAGCAAATAAGTTTTGCACAGGCGCTAATTTTTTCGTAGAATTAATTTCTTGTGGAGCAATCTCCATATTGCCGAAATCTAAAAGTTCATCTGCTCTAGATGCCGAAGTCAGGCTTTTGGATTGTGTCTGTGTGACAGAGCCAACATGTATCAAATTAGGATCTGGGATAGGGCCCTCCCTACAATATCTTCTAAACTCGTATTTGCCTCGTATAAAGCTGTCCGAGCTCTCCCTTAAGGTACAATTGCCTTTTCCCTCCCAGTACCAATTTGCTTTCAAATTCCCCCAATTTTTTAAAAACAGGTAGTTTTCTTCCGTTAACAAATCAAGATCGACAGACCTTACCTTACTCAAATGGACACCCAGACCTGTGTTAAATGGAAGTACCTCTATGAAATCCACTACATTTCGTGCAAATAAAACAGCCAATATTAATAGAGCACCATCTGGCGTCTTTTTGACCGCAATCTGCACAGACTTCATTACCAGGTTCTCTAAGAAGAAGTTTTGCTAAATCCCTGTATTTGGTTCCAATTTTTTCTCTTTCCGCACGCGTAGACATTTTATGTTTCCAATTCCCCTAGTGTCATAATTAATCGTTGTTCCTTATTTCGCTATATTTTCAATTGTGTCTCTTCGTCTGCGAATCTTTTGCTTAACTGCAGCATCACATTATTTTGAAAAACAAAACAAATCAAGAATTTAAATTAAAGGAGTAAATTCGGATTTTGCTACGATTTTCGTTAAATGGTCATTTACAAAGTATGCTTTTACACTTGAGATTTTTATCCCAGATATATTTATTGTCATATTTTATTCCTATATAAATGTGTACTCAAAACAATTTGCAAGAATCTCGGGCATGAAAGCATTGGATCGGGAAATTTTTTTTCAGAAATTTTAATTGATAAGGAGTTTCCCTGTTTCAATGTTGACGACGAATATCTACACAGTTGACGACATTGAAAAGCTGCAGACTAGTAGCAGCGTACAATTTAAAGCATCAGTACCTGAATTGTTTACAATAAGTGCCGATGATAAAGTTGTGAGATGGGTTCGTCAATTGAATTACAGCAATATGGATCAAATTGTTATTCTAATCAGTAGGGACATCAATGTCAATAACATTGAGATTATGATTAAAACTGGCTTTGACAGAATTGTTCTAGATTATGAGTTCAGCAGTTTGTTCTGTAGCTGCTGCTTAATTTTGTTGCGGACTTATAAACTTAAGTATATTTATTCTGAGATAATGAAATTCTGTCAGACACAATTTATCAATCGCCAACAATGGTCAGTATTACAAAGAATTTTAGAAATTAAAAAGAAAACTAACAAGGAAGATGTTCCTAAGTTGGAGAAAAAGGCGCGTATGACTAAAAGACGTTCGTTCGCTACTATTTATCTTATAAGTAATTTGATGGAGATAAAATTTTTAGGCTTTTCAATTTACTTGTACATAATCAAGGAGTGCATTAAGTCATCTAACGTGGACGACCTTCAACTTTTAAGTTTATTGTTGGAATTATCTTATTTGAAAGTTGGTTATATATCTCAAATCGAAAAAGACAAGTTTTTAGAAGTAATCCCTACTTTGGAAAATTTGATTGAGGGCCACAAAATTGAGTTTAGTCATATTGATATTTTGAAATCTTACATAAAGTAAATTAGTAGTCTTTTATTCATAAGGCGGAATTCCTAAAATTTTAGGATCAATATCAGCTACGCTTTGGAATTTTATGCATTCAAAATCATGTTGTGTATTGGACATTTTCAAATGTGGAATCCAGATAGCTGTAAATCCGGCTCGGTTCGCAGCATCAAGACCAGCCAAAGCATCTTCTAAAACTACTATAGATGAAGATCTCTCAACACCCAAACGTTGAGCAGCCAGAACAAATATGTCTTCATTAGGTTTGCCGCGTTTCAATTCTGGATCGTCTCCCAGTACGACTACACTGAACATTGAAAATAGCTCTTGATGATTTTTAGTTTTCAAATCAAATGCCGATCTGTGACTGGATGAGGCAACGGCAATAGGAATGTTGAAATATTTCAAGTGTGATACAAATTTTTGAACACCTTGCAAAATTTTACAGTTAGGAAATAATTCGCGATGTAGATTATTACGTTCTATTAAATATTCTTCGGGTGTCAAAGATATGTTAGTTTTTTGAATAAGTAGGTTTGCGGCATCTTTTTGATCAAGACCCATCAATTTCATTTTTAAATCCCAAGTGTATGTAATACCAAATCTAGCCAAAATTTTCGAGGTCGCTTCCGTGTAAATGTCTTCTGTGTTCAATAGAAGTCCGTCCATGTCAAAGATTACCGCACTACATTTTTCTAATGTTGACAATTGTGACATTCGATTTTGACCGATCCAATCAGTATCTTCCATTTGTTTCAAATCTTATATGAGATAAAGTAAGGAATAAATAATAAATCCACTTCAATAGCCCGCAGCAGTTTTATCAAAACTAATATTGAACTTTAGTAAAACTCCCGATAATTATCATAGATTTTCCCAGAGGTCTCCTCCTAGGAATAAATTAAAATTTACTGAATATATTAATGAGCTATGACTAAGAGATCTCGAAGTTATTATTAATCGACTATTTATTGACAATTTTTGAATTATATCAAAAACACTATTGGTCTCTACAATTGTACTAGGTTCACAAATTCGGATTGATGTATTTCAGAATCAATTGCGATTATGAAACGTTCCGTAAATAGTTCCAATTTTTCAGATTTCCAAAGTCGGAAAAAAATGAAGTCTCCAGTCCAATATAAACTAGAGGAACTGGAGGAAAATATAGCGCTCCATGAGGCAAAATACCTTCAACATACTTGGAATCAATTCAAATTTCTGCAAAATTTTGCCATTTTAGAAAATAAATTGTAGCTTTAATTAAAATTTATTCGAATTATACCGCCTCCAAGGCCTCTACAAGCAAAACGGAATTCCCGCGGACTACGACCATCCCCATTTCAGACGAATCCTCGTTGACGCAATCCGCTAGTACTATGTTCATAAATGGATCATAGCCACGAATTGTTCCCATAACAATCCGGTTTGCATTAAGTTTGCACTTCACTCTTTTATTCAAAAGTGGCTTCATGTCAGGTATATTTAATTTAACCATATGTTTGATCCTTGGAAAAAATCAATATGCTAAAGTTATTTTATTTGTTTCTCAAACGCTTGGAGCGGTTAAGGTCACTGCCAGTTAGTTTTGGAGGTTTGCACTATATTATCATTAATTACTTCACCGTGCTTTTTACAAAAACAAATAAACGAAGAAAGTCTCTTTTCCGTCTCTAGAGCGTGTGCGTACCACCATTGATTTGACAACGGTATAGAAATTGCCTTTTGAAGGCTAGCTGAAATTGAAATATTATCTTTGACAGGCAAATTTTTTAATTTCAAAAGGAATTGGCTGGATTCAACGATACTTCGGTAACATTTCAAGCCTTGCTCGAAGGCGCAAATTGGATGCATCCAATTTTGACATCTAGTCACATCACATTTCACAGTTACTCCAGTAAATGACCCAGGGGCTGATTTGCAAAGCCCGCATAAATTATATACCCTATGCAAAAGATCTTTTTCAAGTAGCTCACAATAAACAAAATTTTCAAGACCCCAAAGGTTAACCGGGATTTCCCTAAATCGTTTGGACCTTATTGATAAAATTTTGCGCTCATCAATAGCAACAGCCACTTCTTTTGTAAACATTGCACAAACAATGTGGCAATAGCCTAATTTTTTATCCGAGTCTAAAAGCGGGATCATTGGGGACAAAATCGAGTCAATTTTTTGACAGACTTGGCATACAATTTTACCATTTTCCAACTCCTCAAATTCTTCTTTGTCTTCAAGAAGCAACTCTACGTCTCTATTGAGGCGCAATCTAATCCTTCTAGGGGCATAAGGCACCTTATTTTTGAAAACTTTGACAAAATCTAGTGTCACCGAATCACTAATACAGGTGCAGGCCTTAGCGAATTCTCCAATAGAATTCGCCCATCTTTCCAAAGCAAAATTTGTAGCTTCTGCGCAATTAAACCCTGTATTGAATCCAGAATGATACGAATAAGGAAAAGTAACAATAAACTCTCCTGCATTTTGAAAAGTTTTTAAATATTTTATATTATTTGTGTCTAAAATACTAGGTGACAAGATGTATTTTTTGTGCCGCATGAATTCCTTACATTGAGGATTGTCTTGCTGAAAAAGATGACTGCAAAAAGTTTCAAAGCGTTGCATTTCATTTGGTGGAATAACATACCAAAATTTCGGTGCACCGAGATGCAAAAAATTGATAGAATAAAGATCCATGTCTTCAAGGTGCCATGCGAAGGTTGATTTCCACATTCCAAAATATAGGTAAGGGGTATTCACACCTGGTATAATTGTATCGACCGACTCCAATAATCCCGGCAATTTTCGAAGATTCCAATGCTCGGGTAAATTGTCTGACATCAAACTCCCACTAAGATCTGCACCGTAAAAACCTGATGAATAAGCCAATGTTTGCCAGAATTGCTTCTCGAGAATCGCAATCTCGCTTTCGTCAAAATCGATACTAGTGTGTGGTTTATCATTTATGGTGCTTGCATCTAAGGTATTGAGTTCTTTATGATAGTTTTGCAATTTCTCTGCGAGACTATTTTCTTTTCCTACAGACCCTTTAAAATAAGGGGGACAAGAAGGATGAGTGAACGATTTGTCCACCCATTCTCCAACGCTGTAGGTACTTTCCTGTTCGATATTTAGTAATTGGTAGAGCCCAGTGTGTCCCACTATTTCTTGCTCAATCGAATTTTTTATGCTTATATTTTCTAGAAGAGCAACTGCTTCTGGCAGTTGAGAGAGATATTCAATTGGTGGTATAATTTTGACCAGGCCGTAAAATTGACCGTAATGATTGTCAATAAATTCCATAAGTTTGATAAAGTGTTTAAATTGATTGTAATTAGGCTTAAATACTGGAATATCATAGCAGTATTCGCTTGGGGCTATGGCAATATCACAGTCGCATTGAGGGCATTCTGAAAAGTTGGTCATAAATCTCCTTAGTTATGAAAATCATAAATGCCAACTGCCGTTTTAGAAGCAGAGGCGGAAATTATCAAATTTTTGGAAGGAACAGATAAGCTTTCAACAGAGTATTGGCAATTGCAAAAGATTGTCAAGTTTATTCAATCAGGCAATTATTCCACAACACTTATTGGAATAGTTGCCATGAAAGATTTTGAGTTGGGTAGCGACAGCTTTTCTTTGGGACTAAAACACTCTTTTGGAATGATGGCACTTATAAACTTGTTGAAAACAAAAGAATATAGTTGTATTTGTGGCTCCTTTGAAATTTTGATTGAAGTAACAAAGAAGTTAATAGGATGTGTTTTATTCTCACAATATTGTGGCTTGGAGGTGCTGCTAAATTTGCTGGATGCTAAAAATGAAAGCCTTGTATCGAATGCATGTCTCTTATTGTCGCAAGTGTTGGCTTATGACAGAAATCAATCGGAATTTATAAAAGGAAATGGATTTCAAAAATTGCTCAACGTTTTGAATATTAGGTACGGTACTAAAATTGGTGAGCATTCTGCAAAAGCAATTTATATTTGTCTTGGAAAATTGGAGAATCGACAGTATATGGTGGGTCTTCCAATAACATTCTACGATAAAATGTTAAATTCAGGTTATAAACCGATATTGCCTCACATTGTTGGAATATTGTCAAAAATGACCTCAGATAGAATTTTTCGTCGAGAATTTGAGGCTTATGGCTTATTAAAAAAATGCTTAGAATTTCTGCAGGACTCTGATGATTCTCAATTATTATTAGCTGCTTCCGAGGTTGTTAGTAATTGTGAGAGTAATGAAAAAAACCTCAATCTTATTAAGGAAAAAAATTTTATTGATAAAATTCTATCGCAATTATTTAACTTGAATTTAAAAGAGTCAAGTACTATCTCTCTTCTAGGGGCACTGAAATTTGCCTCTGGAAATCTAGATCTATCTAAAAAATTAACAGAAGACTCGCGATTGATAGATTATTGTATACAATGTTTGGATTCGGAATCAGAAAATATTGCTGTTGCTTCTGTTTCATTATTGGTAGAATTGGCTCGAGCTGATGACGGGAAGAAATTTATCAAGTCTAAAAATTTACTAGATAATTTTATTTTGATGTTGAAAACTACAAATGTTGATTTAATGGAGCAAATCGCTTACCTATTTGGAGTTTGCGCTCAGGATTCATCTTTATTAAAAGATTTATATGCAAAAGGTGGTGTAGGTTTCATGTGGTCCCTACTAAAGTCAGACCATGCGAATCTTCAAGCAGCATCTGCGCAGTCCATGGGACCTTTTATAGCCAATATTTCTAGTGGAAATGATTTGATTCGATCTTTTGTGGGTAGTGTTGAGCTTGTAGTGAATCTATTGAAGTCCAATAATACAAGGGTGTTATCCAGTGCCTGCCTTGCAATTTCCAACATATCTAAAGATCCCGAAAATTTAGAAATTGTGACAGACCAAGGCATTGTGGAACTTTTTTCTAATTTGGTGAAATTCGATGAGATAGAATTACAAAAAAGTCTATGTTTAGCCATCTCTTCGTGCTCATTATCTGCTAGAAACAGATCCCGACTAATAGAATTTAAATTACTTGATTTTATTATAAAATGCCTTCTTTCCTCAGATATCGATTTGAAAGTATGTGCCAGCAAAAGTGTTTTTGAATTTAGCAAAGACGGTCAATTTAATTGATATAGTTACCAATTGTGAAAAATTAAAGTCTGTTGAAATTATTAAAAGCTTAGTCGATTTGGTGTGTAATCCGAAAGAAGAAATTCACAGCGTTGCAGCTCAATCTTTAAGAAATATTAGAAAAGCTGTTAAATAAACAGTTTATTGTTTCAAATGACGATCCATTTATCTTTATCTAAATTTAAGCCTGCTTCAGACGAGGATAGCATTTTACCAAGTACCATCAATTCACTAGATTGTACCCGGAACGTGTAGTCCATAAATCTCATAACCCATCCTTCCAGATAATTAAGATATTTTAAGTTGATGTGAAAAGTATTTGCATAAATGAAATTTTTGGCACAAAAGTCATTTGTGAACTTGTCGGAAATTACTAAGCAAGATATAAATAAGTGAAAATTATTATATTCCAAACTAAATTTGCCTCTTGTTCTGTAAAAATACGTCATTGCATAGTGAATTGTGGTGATTGGTAATCCTTGGATAATCTTATGCACAAACTTTGCTTGTCCTGGTAGAAATAGCTTCATAAATCTTGCCAACATAATATGATAAATTTAATCATCTTGATTTATAAGTTGCCTCTAAGAGCGTCAATTCATCCATTGGTTTTAAATCGACGTATATTATAACGTCAGCCCCATCTGAATATGAAACAATTGGTTTACAAATCAGGAATTTATTTCCTCAATTGAATTCGTCGATACTTGGTTCAAATTTTCGATAATTCAAAATGCATTTTAAAAAGTAGAGAATCATGTAAAAAATATTGATGACGATTAATATTATCAGGGGCTGTGAGCCATCATCATAACTTGAATCAGAAATACATAATTCCGTTCCAATATTAAATAGCAAAAAGTAAGTATTCAAGATTAGTAAATGCCATAATTTTTCCTTTTTGAGTTTAGATTTTTGTTTGACATCATGATATTTGACGCTCAAAAAAACCAGATACACAATGGCAAATCCAGACATGATTGCAACTGACTGGAGGAACGGTCCAAGAATTTCGAGGCTGACGTCTCCAAGAAGGAAACCATTCCCTATTTTCCATGAATCACTTTCTCTTATTATTAGGCTTAATATGGTAAGTGTGGGAACAGTAGAACAGAGCAAAATAATCAATAAAGTACAGTTGTCTAATTTTGTAATTTTTGGATCAATGAAAATTTGCTTTGTCAACCTCGCAATCACAGTCACTAAGTGCATGCTAAAGGTGAAAATTACAATAAAACCTTGCAAAATTGTAAACCAACTATCTGGAATGGTAGACTGATATACGATAGAACCTACCAAAATCCATAGTATACTGAATACTAGTAAATTAGCCTCTAAATTTTCCAATTTCTCGGCTTTAGAAGATTGGAGAAGCGAAATACAATAGACGCCTACAAAAAATAGCAAGAAAAGGCAGAACATAAAGACAAATGAGTACCACATTCACTGCTTGTTATTTAACGGGTTCATTTGCATTTTATTCCCAAATTATTAAAATGTGATTGGATAGGTGATTCATTAAACTCCTTGTTAAATTTTGTTACACGGTCATCCATATCACAGTTATGGACTTGAGCAAAATATTGAGCTGCAAGAAGGTACTAAAGAAAAGCCTCAAGTTGAATTTGTGTAAAGATGATGTTGATTTTTTGGAAAATAGTTATGATGCAGAAAATGGACAAATTGGAAGTGAAACTATAACCCAAATTGCTGAAAACAGATGCGTTATTAGGGAAAAAGTGAGGATATGGTTTTGCAATAGGAAAAGAAGAGATCGTTTGGAGTGCTTATCCCAGTGGAAAAGAATAAAAGAAAGGTCAAGTTGTCTATTTGCAACTGCGATTCGATTTAATAATTATAAATCTCCGATATCCAAAGAATGCTGCTCGAATCAGGTGCAGAGATTTTTAATTCAGGAACTAGAACTTGCCATAGAGCTATTAAAAGATGTGAAAGAATTTTCCCAAAAGCTTCCAGATATAGAACTATTTACTGAATGCGATTAAATCATTTAATTTTTGTCAAGGCTCTTCGATTCCTTGCTGTCTCTCCTACTAACGCTAGCTTGAATCCTTTTAGCGGCACGAACAGCGTTGACAGCTTTCTTAAAAGTTTTTTTGCACTTGTAATTCTCTATAAGTTCTGCACCTACATCTTCTGAATGCATCCAAGAATGCTCTAGGGCACCTTCCATTGTAAGCCTAGATACAGGATCTTTCTCCAAAAGACGATTAATTAAATTTTTGGCATTGTCTGAAATGTGTCCCCAATATTCAGAATCGAATTCTGGCTCTAACTTAACAATTTCATAAAAGATCGCTTGTTGAGTTTCTCCATAAAATGGTACATATCCGCATAATAATACATACATTATAACACCAACGGACCAAGAATCACACGGCTTTCCATATCCTTTCCGTAAAATTACTTCAGGCGCAACATATGCTGGGCTAAGTTATCATAAATTACGTTCCACAGGCAGTCTTCAACATTAAGTCGTCATTCGCAAGAACTTTACTCAGACCAAAATCAGTAATCATAACTTTGCCAGCAGGTAATTTTTCCGTCAATAAAAGATTCTCTGGCTTTATGTCCCTGTGGACAATATTTTGCTTATGTAAATACCAGACACCCTGCAATATTTGACGCATAACTGTTCTTGCATCAGCTTCAGTAAAAGAGCCCCTGCCAACGATCTCTTGAAACAATTCACCACCTCTGGCAATTGGCATTACAAGATAAAAGTGAAGTGGGGTTTCAAAAATAGACTTTTCCGAACGCAAAGAAAGAATATTTGGATGCGAAACTTTTCTCATTATACTTATTTCGTCCCTTATACTAACTTTTCTTCCAGCCAGCTTTTGCTTATCTATGATTTTCATTGCAAATTGCTCATTTGATGATTTATCTTCTACAGTAACCACTTTTGCAAATGTTCCCTGGCCGAGGGTTTCTTTAATAGTGTAAAAGTATTCCACTGGAAATTGTTGAGAGAGCCTGCGTTCTCTAGGTTCTATTGGGAATAACATATCTCGCGGATTCATGAGCATTTCTTGATCAAGCTTTTCGACAGGAGATCCCTTTTTGGGTTCTTCTTCGTCATCAACTTTCATGTGTTTGAACTTTTCTTTTATTTTGTCGAAAAGCGGCATCCGAGTGTTTTACAGTGACATTTTTTGATTTTACATTTTAGACAATCATTTTGATTGGCTAAAAATGAATTTACGATATTATCTTTTGAAAAAAATGTCTGCTGGATTTATGAATGTATTTGTCTGAATTTGTATAATTTAAGAATATAACTTACAACACGAGAAAATAATGGTTAAATTCTCCCACGTTTCGTCTCTGTTATGGTCAGTTCAATGCCTGAAAACGAATTAGCAAATTATTCGTCAACACCTCTGCCTTTTACAGATCAATGCATGACTCTTCGGACAGTACCTACGGAGATCTTCATTCATTCAGATGATAAAATTGTACTTTTAGAACCGTCACATCACATTGATTTAGACCTAGAAAGATGCAGATGATCAGTAATAAAATTTATTTTAAAATAACTCATTCACGATAGCCATTTAATATTGTCTTTTAAAATATGTCTGGCAGCACAATTTTTACAGTTGCAAATTATTAAGCCTTTTTCGAACGAGACCCTATTGACTACGTAGCTGCTTTTAGCTTCGCATAAATTACATGTAAAAGAGAGTTTTAATTTTTGCGCATGCAGCTGTCCAATTTGGTAAAATTTGTAAAAAGTTCGAAACATAGGGATGTCAATACTCAATAGAAGTCGAAGAATGAGATTTCAGAATACGCATTCAATTTCTTATAAACATCATACCAAAGGGCGAATTTTTGTTCACTAAATTACAGCTAAATTAATATTGATGTGACAGCCACAAAATTAATGTCGAGAAAATCACAAACGGACAGAGTCTACCCTGAAAGCTCAGCACGCGAACACTTAAGTCAAGATGGGCATTTGAAATGGGAAGGAAACCTCTATACTATACAAAATGGTAAATGGATTTCAAATTTGGTACAAGTATTTTCAAAAATAATGACTTTAAAGTCTATTCTGGGTACTCGGCGAATAATTGTCAGTAATATTATAAAAATAACAAAAATTGTCAATGAATCTGAAGAAAGTCGCAAATACCAGTGCGAAATTAAACTGCTCGATGAGTGTGTTGTTTTTGCGAGCCCGAAAGAACATGTGATTCTTTATTTTATGAGAACGTTGACTAAATTGCTGATATCAGAACAGAGCAAAGAGAGCATAACTAAGAAATTGTTAGATTCTGAAAATGTTGCAATTTCAAAGTCGGTATCTATAGTTCCCGAAAAAATTCAAACTAATGTGATTAGAATAAAGCAGGAATATTCATTTAAGGTTGGGAGTTTGGAGGATCTACGAAATGATGGAGATATTACGTATAGGACTTTAAAAAGTGGTCCTAGAAAAGCCCGCCAAAGAAATAATACTAATAAGCCTTTAGAAACTGGAAAAGTAAGAAATATAATTGGCCAGTCGAACAAAAAGATCAGCGGCTCAGAAAAAAAATTACAGGAAATGATTGCGTTCAGAATGGTTAGTGGTAAACCCGAGGACGAGGAATTAGAAGATTATATAGAGCCTTCGACTTTGAAAGAAGAACTAGAATTTATAACAAATGTGGATTGGGCATTTGTATGGTCTATTTTCAATATTAAACCTTTCTTTGTTCCCGTCACAAAGCGCAAAATATTTCTATATATACTCTATATACTGGTCGGTACGTTTTTATCGGGTTTTACAGTTTTACCTTCTGCGTATGACATACTTGCAAAATTTTGTTCTATCAATGCCGCTTTGCTTTTAGTTCAATTCTTAATGATTGATCCAAGTGTAGTGCTTGCATGCGTGCTATTGTGTCGATATCCGCCTTTGCCTAAAAAGCAAAGAAGCAATAAAGAGAATCCTACCATAGGTCTTATTATAACATGCCACAAGTCTGCCGATGCCATTACTGAAACGTTAAAAGCTGCACTTGTTCATCTTGAACCCCAAAATATTTTCATTGCTGACAATGGTAACCAGAAAGAGCCCATGGACAACACTAGAAGCATTATTAAAGGACTTGACCCGCGAATTAATTATAGATGGAATAACATTGGCAACAAAACTCTGGCACAATATCTGGCAGTGAGAGATATTGATCGGAATCGTAAAGATATTGAGCATATTTTGATTATTGATGACGACGTTACAATAAGTGCACATTTGAGATTTCCAGTTGAAAGAATAGAAGGGAACACGAAGGCTTTAGTTATCGGAATCAGGGGAGTTGACAACAAAGGTAAACAAAAGGTTTTGTGGACTAAGTGGCAAGATATGGAATACAAAGTCTCCGATTTTGTTAAGATATTTCAAGACCAGTATTGTTCCGTGATGTACCCTCATGGTGCGATTTCTTTATGGGACAAAAAGATTTTGCTTCAAATTTTAGTAGACCACGATGCCATTTTTTACGCTGATGATGTAAAAATGGGTATGTGGTTGACTCGTAGAGGGTATCGCTTAGGATATTATGCAGATGCGGTCGTCGATACAGAAACTCCAGAAACAATTCTTGGACCTTCACCTAATTATTATAATCAAAGAGTTCGTTCTTGGGATTTTGCAGAACATATGTAGTTTTAATTGATGTAGGCTAACCTGGAGATATATAAAATGCCTTTTACTAGGATATATTAGTGGTCAGCCTTTACAAACATTACTGCTTAAGTTCTTCCAACTATATTCTCTGTATACAAATCTAATCGATTGGGCAAAAATTCCAGGAATAATCTTTTATATGACACATCAGCCTGCCATTTTTGGTGTAACTTTTTCATCGATGCTTTTTCTCAACACGTGCTCTATTCTCGCATGGAATTACATTTCCTGCAGAAATCGACCTGATATTAGAATTCAGCTCACTACTATTTTAACATTTCCGCTATATAAGCTTATTTCCTCAATAATTAGAATAATATCTGTCTTTCGGTGTGCATTAGTATATTGGCCTCGGTATTTTATTTTCATTTTAGATTCAAGTCGAAAGATTTTAGACCAAAACTACTCACTGAAGAAAGAATCACTGATATAGAATTGTGGATGGAGAAAAATTGATGAATTTCAAGCTTTTGAATTTGAAGAGTTCACTTTAAGGACATAAATTGGTGCGTTTGAACCAAGTAAGGTATCAATCCAAATTTTCTGATTAGTTTGCAAAACGTCATTTTCTCCCTTAACTTCGATTAATTTGCAATCTGTGGCAGACCAAATTACAAGATCAGGACCCCCACTTAAGTTTCTTCGAAAGTTTTTTGACAATTGATTGCAAATGGATAAAATTGATCGAGAACCCAATTTTTCGCAAATAAAGGAAAAGTTCTCGACTGACATTGTATAATTTATATCAGAAGGCAGGCGCACGCCAAATGGTTGCTCATTAAACCTATTTCTATGATCCTGAATGTATCTTCTTAGTCTTATTACCCCCCAATCTTTAAAGTGAGACAATATATTTTCAACTTGTTTCTTTCGATTAACATAGAAAAAAATAGACAGCAAATCCATCGGATTTTCTTGGAAACCATGAATCACGGTATTTTTAAAGCTTGGGTCGTGTAAAACATCATACATGAAAAATTTAAAAATAGCTAAAAATAATCTGCTTTCGCAATGTATTCCAGAATAACCTTTCTTTCTATATTCTCGTAAGACAAATTGCTCCACCGGCAGTGCTTCCTCCACATTTGAGGAGTAATACAAAGGCCTGCTATTGTCGGGCTTGCGCAAAACATATGATTTCCAAAAGATATTTGGGGCTTCTTTGAAATGACAAGAAAGCAGGATATGTTCACTTCTTCGGATATTGAGTTTCTTTTGAATTGAAAGACACTTTTTCTCTAGCGTGTATGTTTCAATAGGATGTATATAATTATCATTGATGCCAATTTTACAAATATTTAAAATTCGCTTGTTAACACTATTTTTAGAAAGTCCATTTCTTTTGTCTTCGTGATACTTTTCAAATGCAGCAATTGAGCCAATGTACCACTTACCTCTAGATTCACAACGAAAGTGATATTGCGACAGTAGTAAATTGTATATTCCATAGAGACATTCATTATCGACATACGGCATACAGAGCTGCAATATCTTTACATAGACATCGCCTACAGTGTACCTGTTTAAATGTATACTAGAGTGGGGTTGGCATTCAAAAAGTCTGGATTCAATATGCTGTAGCAAATGATTCACAATTGGTAATTTTGATTCTCCGATGTCTTTAAACTTAGGATGCGTGGGATCTAATATTTTCATTATTGAATCCAGATCTAAAATACTCTGACAATAAATTTTGTCGTCTATGCAGAAATCGCTAAAAAATTGAGGCAAAGTATTAAATCGAAAAATACTAGTTAGGTCCAACGGATTTCTAATACAATATCTAGAAATCAATTTCATTTTGATTAATGATACATAATTTGTATCAAGTCTATAAAGGAATCCTTTGTATTTTTGAATTTTATCGATAGCGTCAGTTTTAAACAAGTCTTGGCCTCCAATGCGACTTTGGCTTGGATTTAGAATGGTCTTTTTAATATCTTTTTTCAAACCCTTCTTGTTAAAAATGAGCAGAAAATCCTCTTTTGTTAAATAATTGAGAACTAAATCAAAATCAATGACTTGGACGAATATAGTATTTAGCGGGTGGCTCTTATAGCTCTCTTTAATAAAATGATAAGAAACAGCGCTTAGAAAAAGCTTCTTGGCATCTTTCACTACATCATTGTATTGAAGCAGAAATTCGTATTTAGTATTCATATGCAAATCGATAAAGATCTCCATTGTTTTACTAGGAGATGCAATACGATGAAGATGACACTGTTAATCTTTTAAGACTTAAACACTTCAATCATATAAAAAGATTCAAAGTTGCTGAGCAGCCGCATTTTGAGGTGAAAACTCCGAACCAAAAGAATGATCTCAACCTGAAGACTTATCTTGGAAAGCCAAATGCATTTAAACTTAGCAAGTTTTTTTTTCGACACACTTGCATACCTATTCTAAACAATGGGACAACATCTTTAGAATCCGTAGAAAAAGTTGAAAGTGGAAAACTAATTCTGAGTCAAGACGACGCAACTCGCGCATTACATGGTTTTGTCCCTTATTCAGAGGACATGCGGACCCGGTATTTATTATACCTAGAGAGTTGCATCAACAAAACTAAATATACAGATAGCAGGATTGAGGAATTTTTTAAAACAGCTATGTTTTATGGAAATCAACTTTCAGGATTCACAGTGGAGTCAAATACTGTGCCAGAATTGAAAACTGCTCCTTTGAACCTTAAAAAATCCAAATCTCAAAGATCCACATCAAAATTGAATTTTAATAGTCAATTTTGTTTTGCATTTAAAGTTCGTCGCAACATTGCAGAAGAACTGATTCCAGTCGAGAAAGAAGTTTTGTCGTATGACACAATTAATTTTGATGTCATTAGGCCAAATCAAGACTTATTTGACCAACTTTTTAATAATTCGAATGAAAAAGATATCATTCACGAAAGCGAACCAATATTGTTTTCTTTGAAACAGGCCAGTCGCCATATGGTCGAAACCAATACAAAAGAAATGAAAAACTCAACCAACTTTAAAAAAAGAAGAGTTTATAGAAATTCTAGCGATAAAATTTATTGAACAGATTCCATTACTTGGTACTCTCTTTCCACTTGTTCCGATTTCATTAAAGATTTTATGACTTTTTGTTTTGATGTCTCGTGGAGCATTCCTCCGATCATTAGTTCATCCAAACACTTGTATGCAGTGTGGAAATTGTATATCAAATCTAGTTCGCAAACATTTCCAAAATACATGTCGAGGCATTCCACATATCTGTGAACGCTTTCCATAGCCAACAATTCGTTGTCATTTTTCTCGATTGCTACACAAAAATATAAGGAAGCGTATCTTTTATAAATCAATTTGTGTTGCTGGTCTTCAATTATATTTCCATGCTGATGATTTAAGACTAATAAGGTTGCATTTTTAGCCATTTTCTGATGGTTCTTAGTTGGCATGAACCATCTAGTCAATCTTAATTTTCCTTGTTTGTTAAAAACGATTAAAAACTGAATCATTGTTTTAGGCTGCCCCATAATTTTTGACGCTTGGTTTATACGCAACGTCTTGCGAAAAACTTTTAATCAATCCAATCAAGTGTCGCAAAGTTGAATGATTGGACTCAATTTGCCAGTATGGCGCAATCGTATCGATTGTTTCGGTTTATAATTGCAACAACTCTCAATTTACTAATGAGTACGTTCAGGACAGCAATCACTTCAGAAGATCAAATACGACTAAGGGAAGTCATCACTTCACTGAAGCATGAATTAGACATGGAAGAACACCCAGCCGATTCTAATTCCGGCGACGTGATTACAAAAGCTATGCTGTTGACAGAGGAGCTGTATGATTTAAAAGAGGAACTGGGAATGAGAATTCATCATATTAAGAAATGCTTATCAACTTGTAAATGAATAATGCTGTGTATATAAAATAAATTGTTATAAAGCGATTACAGTCATTACGCTTCGATGCCGTTCGAAAATGTTCCTGAAATACGGTGGACTTTTGCCCTAGGGTAAAACGACAAATGAAAAAGTCCTCAAATCAATTATTAGTCATTTTCGATTTGAATGGTACACTATTATATAGGGCTAGAGCAAAAAAAGATACTTGGTCCAAAGATATTCCAGATGATGCAGAGCCAGTTGGAACTATTAAAGGCCGAAAAGTTTATTTGAGGCCATATCTTAAGGAGTTATTGACGGAGAGCGAGTACGAATACGCATTTTGGACCTCGGCTAATGAAGATAATGCTATTTCGATGATAAATTACATTCCATACACAAAACCACTTTTTATTTGGGGTCGCTCGAAGTGCACGGCCAACCCAAATGGAGAGAAGCCATGGTCTGTTTATAAAGACCTCGATTTGATTGACAAAAATTTATATAGCAGATATATAATTGTAGACGACTCTGTGGATAAATTTTCTGCTGAACATCAAAAGTTGCACATTGCAATTCCAGAATACACTTGCCAATCCGCTGATTATGTTCTTTTGGCGCTCAGGAGTTATTTGGACGAGGTCCTTCGATCAAAAAATTATGTAGAATTCTTGGAAAAAAACAACTTTAGTGATTTTCTCAAAGACTTTCAGTTTATTGAATAAATGCTTTCATAGTTCGCAATTCTGATAACAAACGCCTTAAGTCACTATCGTCCAGTTTTATGCTAGGAATAAGAGATTTTGCTTCATCAGAATCTTCTACAACTAAGCTACCAAGCTGACAAGTTTCAAACCTATGAAGATTGTACATCTCACATTGATGTCTAATCTGGTCCAGATTGTCCAGATTGCTAATTTTGGCAAATTTAGATACATGTTCGAAAGACGATAAAAATGATTTTGGCAAAGTTCGTGTCAAATCCTCATCAGACATATCGTTCAATTGCATATATGTAGATGCATTTGTAGGGCCAGTCAGATTAGAACCAGGTGTACTGTAACCGGGTGTCGATGCATTGCCAGATTGCAATTGTGAGATTCTCTCTATTTTTTGTGCAAAAAGCAAATTATACACTTCTCCAAGCATAAGGCAATATCCACCATTAAATTCACCGAATTCTAAATTAGTGGCATCGGCTTCTTCATGTTCTTGTTGCATGGCGTTTGAAGGGAGTTTGTGAAACAAAGATATGATTCGACTGGTTCCAAAAAGCTTAGATTTAAAGCATATAACCATCGAAATCCCTATACCCAAGCCATACAAATTTATTTTTAAAGCCACTGATAGTCCATTAGATCTAGTATCACAATTTCAGCTTCTCGGAAAAGTCCAAAATAATGTCGATACAACCGCAACAATGAGAATTTCTGACTGGCTTCGCAAGGGTCACAATTTGGCACTAGACACCAATGGTAAAAAATTTCACTATATTTTAGATTGTTCTGAAATCGATAACAGCTTGAAACTTTTAAACTCTGAATTGTTCGAATTAAATAGGAAAATTGTTATAATAGAGAATTTTAACAGAATTATAAGCAGTGAGAGAATGAAGATGTTGACTAAGTGGAAAGCTGGTGGAATCGGATATCTTGCACTTCAAACGTCCACTTTACTATGGCTAACCTACGCTGAACAGGGGCTCTCGTGGGATGTCGTTGAACCTATTACATGCTTGCTTGGTATCGCCACCAGTATAGTATCCATAGGTTTCTACAAATTATTTTTAAGTGACTTTACATATTTGGAATTATTTAATAAGATTGGATTAAGGGCAGAGAAGAAAATATTTAATTCCTGGCATATTCAAAGAGAGTTTCAAAAGCTTTCTGTCTTACTTGATCTACCACAAAATTTAGAATACAACGATTTTATATCAAATTTTGATAAATTAAAACAAGAACGGAAAAATTTGGTTAGTATTTTAACACCATGGACCACTGCAAAAATGTTGAAACAGTGGAAGTCCATTCATCCACAATGGATGCCTCGGATCAATATTGAGTAAATTGTTTAATTATAACTGTAAATCATTTATTCTCCTTTGTAAAGTCAATGTCTAGCGAATCCTTTTCACAGGTGGGTGGCCATGAAAACACCTTTCAGAAAGTGGGATTATTTAAAATAAGAAAAACTACAACAGCAAAAGAGGCCGCATTTTATAAAGAACTTCAAAGTAATGTGGAACTGAAATTATTATTGGAATTCACATCAAAATTTTATAGTGCAATTCAGTTTTCGACACAAGGAAAATGCAATTGGTTTATCACAATAGAGAATGTCATAGAGTCATTTTCTAGTCCTAACATATTGGACCTAAAGTTGGGCTCGCAGTTGTATGATGCAGAAGCTGACGAGTTGAAAAAGCTAAGAATGCTGGAAAAGTCTAAAAAAACTACTTCGGGGGCAATATCTTTAAGAATTGCTGGAGTGAAGTATTTTGGAAATGAGGCATTAGATAAAGAATTTGGAAGGAAATTGACAGTGAAACAATTTTGTTCCGAATTGCGAAAGTTCGTAGATCCTGTTAGGTCAGAGATTTTAAAAAATGTTACAGAACTTACCTCCATTATCGAAAATATAGAAGCCAGACTTGTTTCTACTTCCATTTTGATTGCCTATGAAATTAACTTCCCTCGCAAGTACATTTTTAAATTGATTGACTTTGCGCATTCGAACTTAACGCCTGGACAAGGTCCACATGTCGATTTGATTGTCGGGCTAAAGAATCTGGTTCAGATATTGTCGGACGAAAATCTAGATTTAAGTACTCTGCAAAAATATTAAAATAAAAATTCATTATAATTCGGATTGAAAGCTCAACATGTTTTTGACTTAATCTCAGTAATACCAACATCAATTATCATTCTTAAGTGCGCATTTTCAACCTTTAAACTTGCTATCTCTTTATTTGCAGAATGCAATTGCTGACAATTATGCTCGAATTTACATATAAATATAGATAACTCTCTTCTAAGATCGTTTAATTTACTGGAATCACTGCTTGCCGAATATATGCTCATTTCAAGCTCATCAAATTTTTTTCGAATTAATTCTGAGATTTCCATTTTTTGGGTTTCAAAATTTATGGAATTTTGATGAAAATCTTGAAAAAATTTACTACGTAGATAAAGGGTTTTACCTGTTGCTCAAGGTACAAAAGATGCTGCTGTCATTCCAATTTGGCGGTTCTGAGGAACTGAGGTCATCGTTAGAACAGCGATCTATAAAAGCGGCTAAATACTTATTTAAATCTACTGCCAAATACAGTTTTTTAAATTCAAAATTGAATTCCATAATAGTTTCAAAATTCTTTTCTTCGTGGCGAAATTTCATTTTCTTACATGTCTTAGTCGTATTCTCTATAGATGCTTCTCGAGCTTGAACAACGTAGTCGAAATTGTAAGTGTCCCATTTCGTACCCTTTTTTTCAAACCCATCTTTGATCATAATTATTCCACATCTCTGTTTCTCTAAATGCACTTTAAATATGGATTTGTCTAGTTCCTGGTTTTTTTCCAAGTTAATAAATAAACCGCATCTAGAACAAACTATAAACTTTTCATATATCTCGGTATATGCCTCAATTTGATCTTCTTCGTATCCATTGTTTCTTTCGTCGCAAATTCTACAGTATATGTCTGTAAATGGCAACAGGCGGTAACAGTTGCTGCAAAACCACATAGCGTCATTTTCGAAAGCGCTATCGTGCGAGACTAAGTTTTCTTTTATATAATGTATGTCTTTTATGTATCTGCGATCTTTGACCTCCACAAAATTCTCAAAAAATTTGCTGCTTAGCTGCATCAAAGGAGAATGCGCTATGAAAACATTTTAAGGAATTAGTCTATAGTAATTTACTGAATAGCTCCCCAGATGCATATTTTACCATCATCCGAAGCACTGGCGAATAAGTTGGGTATGAACGAATTCCAAATTACACAAGCAACAGGTGAATCATGGTGACCCTCCAAAATCTCAATCAGCTCTTCACTTGACTTCGACCAAACGTATATCTTACCATCTGTCGAACCTGTGGCTACAAACGAATCCGATTTTCCTCCGAATCCACCCTGTACAACATATTTATCATGGGAATGTCCAATAAATTTACCGCCGCATTTACCAGTAAATATATTTTTTACCCTAATTTCATTAGAATGGTAAGTTACCATGATTTCTGGGAAAATTTTAGATGAGGCTATATCAACTATGGCTTCCTTTTCTTTAAAAATTCGAACAGGTAGCTTTGTTGAAAGATCAATCACATGAATCGCCCTTTCTCCGCTAATGACTATCAAATTATTACTGCCTGAGTCAATTGCGATCGAGGTTATTCTAGGCAAGTTCCATTTATGAATAATTTTGCCCCGTTTGTCCCACATTACAAGAGGTGAATTGGTACTGGACGTTATAAAGTCTCCAGTTGAAGTCCATTCTAGGCCAGTTATGTCTCCATTGTGTATTTCCAAAGATACCATAAGTTTCTTTTTCTGAATTAGTAAAAGAAACCTGTATATCCCAAAGTTTGACCGTAGCATCCGTAGAACCACTAAGCAGATATTTGTCTTCCGGAGAAAATTTGATTTTTGTGATGCTTTCTTCGTGGTCATCAAATACAGCCAAGCAATTTCCTGCGAGATCCCAAACTTTAATTTTAGCATCCTTCCCCCCACTGGCAAAGTAATGTGTTTTGTTCCCCCATGCCAAAGCCCAGACTTCTGAATCGTGTCCTTGTATCTGTAAGGACACTTTTCTGGGGAAAAATTCACTGCTGCATTTGTGGTCTTGGAACAATGAAAATTGGCAGTTATCAGAGTGATAAGTACAATTTTGCTTCTGGAGTTCAAAGGACTGCTGTAACAAATTTTCTAATCTATTCTGAGGAATTACTAAATTGCAAGGAAGATGCTCTTCGAGGTTTTGCATAATCTTGCAACGCGTATTGGATATACTTTCATAACATTGATAAAGCTCGTTGTTTGAGCACATAATAAGCCTTGTAAATTGTTGCGTATATTTCTCTCCTATTGAAAAGGATATTTTTCGCAGATATTGTAATGCATATAATCTGTTGCCTGACAGAATTTGCTCGAGAAGTTCTTGCCTATGGATTAATATTTTAAGTTCAAGGCCGTTTTCCAATTTCAAATCATCAATAGTGTTATAGACTGAAGACCAGTCACCCTCAATTATACCATTGCGGAGTTTCGAAACTTCTTTACTTTCCATTAATACACCAGATTCACTTTGAAGCAATTTTGCAGTGGAAATGTATCCCATTTTTTGAAGTTGCAGGCAAAGAAGTCTAGTCAATTCTTTAGAATCAATAGTAATTCTTGACGAATGGTCCTCTATCTTGATCCTCTTTGATTTTGATTCATCAAATTCACCCCTTCTTCTCATTACAAATTGTTTTATAGGGGTAACGCGAGAGAAATTATGCAAGCATTAATTTTAATCATATAGAGTTTATGAGTATCTTTTTAGATTTAAAATTTTAGGCTGAATGATTTGATTTAAATTCTCCTATGAAACAAATTTATTGTGGTATACTTGGAGCTACAGGTGCTGTCGGACAGATGTTTTTAAAGCTTTTGGAGAACCATCCAAGATTTGTAATTAAATGTTTAGGAGCGAGCCAAAAGTCGGCAGGAAAAAAAATTGGAGAGTTTGTCGATTTGCAACAAGATTTGGGCAACTTTGAAATTTTGCTATGCGAGCCCGAACTATTCCAAAATTGCTCAATTATATTCAGCGCTTTAGATTCAAGTGTTGCTGGAGAAATTGAGATGAAATTTGCTAAGTATGGCTACCCGGTTTTTAGCAATTCCAAAAATTGGAGAATGGATCCACTTGTACCATTATGTGTTCCTTACTGTAATCCCGAGCATCTGAAGTTAGTGGAAAGACAAAAAAAAGAGTGGAAATGCAATGGATTCATAGTTACAAATGCAAATTGTTCTACAACTGGTTTAGTGGTTGTACTCAAATCCCTTGAGGCAATTATCAAGTTTACAAACGTGAGAATTCATACTCTACAAGCAGTAAGTGGAGCAGGCTACCCTGGTCTTAGCGTAATAGATATACATGATAATGTGATTCCATATATTGAAGGAGAAGAAGAAAAATTGGAAACGGAAGCTTTGAAAATTTTAGGTAGCTTTATTGAGGCTAAAGGACACATCCAGTCAAAGGATCTGAAAATTATTGCTGTTTGCAACCGTGTTTGCGTTTTAAATGGGCACACTTTAAATATCGAAATCAAGCCAGATGTTGATGTAATTCCTCTTGAAAAAATTAAGAAGCACTTTGAAAATCTAGACCACATAAGAATCTTGGAATCTTCTAATCGACCTCAACCAAGACTTGACCGAAAGTATGGAATGAAAGTATCTGTTGGTCGTATTCGAGTGAAGAATGATGAGCTTTGTTTGACAGCTGTTTTTCACAATACAATATTGGGTGCAGCGGGTTCATCCATATGGAATGCGGAAGAAGCACTAAAATTAAATTTGATTTGAAAGTAAATATATTAAGGCCATTTTGTATGGATTTGAAGTGTAAGTGGGCGGGATGTTCTACCATCTCGGAATCAGTCCCTGAGTTATATAAGCACGCGAGGACACATATTGGCTATAAAAAGAAAGGAAACTTCAGTACGCGCTGCCTGTGGGGAGATTGCACCTTTGAAAGAACGACTAGGTCTAGGCTACAAGAACATATAATTAAGCATTTTGAATATCAGCCATTTAATTGCAAAGAGTGCGAGAGCAAATTTAAGAATTCAAGACATTTAAAAAAGCACATGAGAGAAAAACATATGAATTATTTTTCAAGTTCGAGCCCATTTTTTGTAGCAGATAATATCTTGTCTGTCAATTCTACTTATAATCAATTTTTGTATTTTACCTCTGCCAGAGACGAAAAAGCCTTTGATGAAGATGTTCATCCTTTTGATGACGACTTGTTGAATTTTTCGTTCAAATAAATAATTAAACTACCAAGATAAATCAAAGGGCAAATTTATTCGTTTTTCTTATCAGCCGTATTTTTGATTTTCTCGACTGCAGCGTCGAACTTAGAACTTTCTTTCGTCAAAAATGGCTCAATGAGTTGATAAACCTTGACTGCGCCCTAAGTAAGTTCAAATTACATCGAATTGAGGCAAGCTTAAGTACAATAAGAATAAAACCTTAGCTGTGTAGTAGAATGGAATCCAACTCATCAAAATATCTGTAAAACTTTCTACAGTTGCAAATGTAGCATAAACTATCCAGTACGTTAACCATTTCGTATCGTCGTCCTTTTGTGTCGACTTAATAGCTTGCAATGACTTGTTAACGGGATATAACAAACCAATTAAGTTACTCAAAGCTTTTCCGGCAACATCAAGAATTAGCAAAAATGCACTTAATCCCATGACTGCCTCTGCAACATATGCCTTTGGAACTCCGTACTGCTTTTCGACCTGATTTAACAACGGATATCTTGATAAGTATTCATCAACGTTTTTGTGAAATGTCAGAGCTCTAGATTTAACTTGATCCATGTTTCAAAAATCAACGTGAATATTTTGTGAAATTTATTGTGCCAATCGTGAAATACATAATTCTATTAAGTCGCTCCATTTCTGCTCATAATATTGTGGATTATTTTGCATTCTTACGTATAAAAGTGTGCTTTCTGCAACATCTATAATTTGTTTTTTAGTAAATTTTCTAGTTCTTGACAATGACTGCAGGAATTCAAAAAGGTCCAATGACGATTCTAGTATAAATGGTGAATTTAATTCGTGTTGCAAAAACTCCAACTCATCACTTTTACAAAGAATCATGACATCCTTCAATGAGAAAGCGATCAGATTTAAAAGATCCTTAATCTCGTATGCCTTGCTTTCACTGCCACATCCCTTGATTATCACAAGATTAGTTTTAATATCGAGATTGTTCATTTCAATCGTTGCTACAAGTAATCCTATTTGGTTTGATTTGAATAAGTTTTGAATAACTTGAATATCAGCCATCGTCATTAAAGGATGAAGTAATCCAATGCCAAAAGAAAGGCAATGTTTGATGGTCTCATCTTTGATCTCTACACTAAGAATCGCTATATCCGGATTGTAGACAAATTTATGAGGATTCTCTTGACTCAAAAAAGATATAATGTCAGAAAATGTGGTTTTGATTTGTTTTCTGCTTGGAACAAAAATAATTACATTTCCGTCATAAAATTTGATTTTTGAGTATATTGATCTCATCATGTTGGACATTCTTGCTGGATAATATTTCTCCGAAAAACCTTGGAAATTCTCCAATATAGGACTCGGAAGCAAATCTTGCCTAAAATTAAAACAATTTTCGTCTGGAATATTTAGCCAATTTTTAATACAGCCAGAGTTTCCCAAAGTTGGTCCTAACACAATTAATTTACCTTTGTATTTGCATTTGATGATTTCAAAATCGATTGATTTCAAATTAATAAAATTGTTTACAATAAGAATTTGGAAATTGTTATCAATTTTGCGTATAAAATCGCTAGACGTACCTAATTGTACATCAGTATTCGGTAAACTAGATACAGTGGATTGCAATGCATCATATTCCTTATGTACGAGAACAAAAATTTTCTTCTTACAATTTTTGACAATACTCAAAATTAGATTACTGAAGTCAAAATAGACTGAACATCCTACAAATACGTTGCTCCTCGAATGAATCACTTCAAACAAGACTTGAGTTTCAATAGGATTAAAAAAGAGATTGTCTTGAGGTTCAAAATAAGGGGTCAAATTCTTTAAATTTGAAATACTTTTTCTATCTTTTGGTATTATGAGATCTTGAAAATCAATGTAATGACTGTCTTCATAGTGAAAATCATTTGACATAATCAGTACTTTGAGTCCTTTTTGAACTGGCTCACTGATTAAAACTGTGAATTCTTGCCAAATTGGCTTGTAGCAATTTATATTAGAAACTGCAAATTGCTGACTAAAAACAATGTTTTCAGAATCATGAACAAATATGTGAAATTGTTCAACTGATTTCCTGGAAATCGAATAATGAGGTATCACATTGATCAAGATAGTAATCACAGATGATAAGAGCGGTTTAAATCTATATTGAAAGCTGAAATTTGGATGCCGATCTACAGCATTGCAAATTTTCTCCAATAAATTTTTGTCCATAATATTTTTGGATAGATAATTGCAATCGCATTCTCTAATCTCTTCCATGGAATACAGATGTAAATCATTAAGTTGATCAGCAACTCTGATAGAGGGAATGTACCGAATAATTGGGTGTTGAAATGGCCAGGATCTATTTTCTATAATTATGCATGATGTTAATGCGCTTTTAGTGGCAAGAGTCCAAGTTCTATATTTTGATATTTCGAAAATGGCTCGACAGATCCGTTTAGCATTTTCTACTACGTAGAATTGGTCACTCATTAAGGAGAAAGACTTCAAAGCTTTTTTGTTTACATAAGTTTGAAGCAGAACATTGGCTTTACAATGACTATCAGCTGAAGTACCTTGAATTTCCAAAGGGCAGTTGCTCAGCAACATATCAAGCTCTTGAAGCTCATCGTCTCTTACTTTCAGTTGTTCAAATTCGTTACTTAAACATACTGCTTGAAACACCTTATCAATATTCATTAAAGGACCAATTTTTCCTTGATTAAAAGTTTCGATTGTTTCTGCTGAAATATAGAAATGGCTTGCTATTTTACCTAGATGCGTCGATTCCACTAGTTCTTTTTTTTGATCGTACAAAATCATTTCTCTGCGATTTAATTTTAAAAGTGCTTTTTCTGCTAAAGATCTTCGGAAACTTATCAACTTGGTATCTTCTGCCAAATCTTTCCAACTTGAGCCATATGCAATCGGATTTTTAAAGCAACGAACATGTTGAAACGTATAGCCTAGCCAAATCATAGCATCATCTAATGTTGTTATGGTGCCTAATGCCACTTCGGCATTAATGTAATCCGATAAATGCTTTGTGAACTGGCTTTCGATGGGAAGACTAAGACTCAACTGCTCGACATAGTGCCGGTACTTATCAGAGCTTGTCACTAAAATACCATATCCTTTATTTTCGAATTGAGGTCTTCCTGCCCGCCCGAATATTTGATTTACATCGAGGATGGATAAATCGATAAAATCTGATTTTGAAGGATCGTATATAGAAGTACCATGTATAACAACTACACTGCTTGGCAAATTGACACCCCAAGCCAAAGTTGCAGTACAAACTAGTAATCTGCAATATCCCTTCAAAAACCATTTTTCGACATTGTTTCTATCCGACCGAACAAGACCTGCATGGTGTACTGCAATGCCATGTTGGAGCAGATCATTAAAGGATTTGGATGTTAGTTTTTTTAATTCGTTAACATAGCCATAATCAGATGCAAGCTGAAATATTTCGGAGTCGGAAATATCCGCCATTCTTTTGAGAGACCTAGCAACGCGCAAAGTTTCGTTTCTGGAATGTACGAAAACCATCACCTGTTTATCATCTTTCAAAAAAGGTACAATTTTTTCGAACACAATTTTAGTTATAGTTTCTCTAGATTTTGGATCATTTGATTTATAATTATTACCAATGATACTTTGATGCAACGGAACGGGCCTCCAATTGCTATCAAAAACGAAAAGTCCGTTTGGATTCACTTGAATAAAGTTGGCAACATCAAAATAGTTTGGTAGTGTTGCAGATAATCCCAAAATTCGAATCAAAGATTGTTTAAGCTCAACGTGTCTCTGGATGCGAGCTACTAAACATTCCAGCACACTACCTCTTTCACTAGACAACAAATGAATTTCATCCAATATTAAGAGTTTTAAATTTGCCATGAAGCTATCATCGCCGTGCATTTTACGAGTTATCACGTCGAGTTTTTCTGGTGTTGAAACCAACAAGTTTGTATTCATTAATTCTTTCCTGGATAATTGCATATCACCACTAACTTCGTTTACTGTAATGTTAATTTTTCTTAATATTTTTTTGAATTTTGTTGTTATTTCCGCTACGAGTGCTTTCATTGGAGCAACATATACCATTTTGAGAGATTTAGTTAGATGTTTAGGTGTTTCTTTTATAGCATTGGCAATTACAAGTAAAGCAACATTTGTCTTTCCAGCTGACGTCGGAGCTGAAAGTAATATATTTTCTTTTGTATTATATGCAGTATTAAAAATTATCGACTGCATTTGATTAAATGCTTGAATATGCGTAAAAATTGATTGGATGATCGTATCACAGTCATTGACTCGGATTAAATCAGTTTTAGGCAACTTGATTTTTGGTGGTGGAATAACGATCTCCTTATAAAGATCTTCTTCTATAAAAATCGAAGAGGCTGGCAAACTAAACTTATGACCAGCCCAATCCAAGAATTTCCTCTCTGAATCAGCATATATATGTGGATATTGTTTTGTTGTTTCCGATTCATTTGAAACAAATTCATGTGCACTCATAACGAGAGACTTGTTGTAAAAGATTGGAATTAAGTCTAAACGTCGTCGTTGTAATGATTCGACAAATTCGATATTTTCAAAGCCTACAATCTCCACTAAGTGATTCCAATTTTGGCTATTTAAACATTCTATAATTGTAGGTGAGTGGATCTCCAGAGAATGAATTTTTTCTAGTATGCTATGCAACTCTAATTGATATTTTGCTTTCTCTTCAAGAATCATAAGTTAAAATGACTCCGTTGTCTTGAATTAACTTAAAGTATTCCAATTTGTCCTCCGTCTTCAGAAGTTCACCAAGGCAGTCAACTTTGGACATTAATCTCAATTGGCATCAAGGTTAATTTACTGAAAATTAATGATTGGTGGACAAATAAAAGTGTACCATAAAACTAATATTAGAGTAATTCTTAATCAACATCACAATGTATATCGGCAACGACTTGTACAGCTCATCGTTCACAGGAGAATATTCCATCGACTTTAACATAGTTAATCATTCGAGTTTAATGCCATTGCAAATGCTTAAAACAATTCCTTCTGAAAAAAAATTCGAAAAAAGGAAACGAAGCCATGCAGATGTGGAAAAAATTCGGAGAAAAAAACTCAAAGAGGCCTTTGAAATCCTAAAATCCGAGTTATGGGAATCTCCAAATGTTGCAAGTGCAGCAACTCGCCGCCACACCTTAGATCAAAGTCTTCAAATGCTAATTCAATTGAAAAATGACGTCAGCTTTTTAGAGCAGATTAACCAACAACTGCGTATTGACTTTGCATTAGCCGATCGTAAATAAAATTTGTAAACAGTTTGAGACTCTTTCACTTTCTCCTCTCGATAGGTTGTTGTATGTTAAATGAATCAGATTTGAAATTACGCATCATAAGCGCTTCCATTGGAAGTTTAATTACTTCAATATTTGTTACTCCAATGGATACCATAAAAGTTCGGCAGCAAATGCAAAATATTAAGTCAACAAAAATTGTAAGGCAGCTCGCTTTCCAAGAAGGATTTTCTTCGCTTTGGAAGGGTTTGACTCCAACCATCATAATGAATATACCAGCCAATATTGTATATTACGTTTCTTATGATTATTTGAGAGAATTTTTCTCTACGATGACAAATATGCCGTTAGCTTCATTGAGTGCTGGAATAATTGGTAGATCTCTCGTTGTTATGGTCGGCGCACCGTTTGAACTTTTGAGAACAAGACTACAGGCTGAGAATGTACTTCCTTCGTCTAAAACAATTCAGATCCTTTTAAAGGAAGCAAAAGATTCGAACTACAAAATGCTTTTTCGAGGAGCTGTACCAACACTTTATAGAGATATTCCTTTTTCTGCAATTTATTGGTCACTTTTTGAAACCTTAAATCCTGATAAAAGCGTTGTATCAAACAATTTTATGTATGTTTGTTTGTCAGGGACATTTGCTGCTTCATTGACTATCCCATTTGATGTTGCAAAGACTAGGCGACAAGTTTCTCATGATGGTATAGGAATGTTTCAACTAATCAGGCAAATGATAAAAATTGAAGGCTATTCTGTTTTATTCAGCGGATTGATACCAAGAATTGCCAAAGTTGCGCCTGCTTGTGGAATAATGATTGCTTCTTATGAATTTGGTAAGCGATATTATGCTAAGTAAATTATTTTATTTTTCAAAACGGATATACTAGCAATGGTTAATTCTCAACAGGTCTATCTTGTTTTGATATGGTATATATGCAGCACTGGGTTGTCTTTTTTGAACAGATCACTGGGAAAAGAATTTCACCTGCCACTTTACATTACCTCATTTCACATGTTGATACATTCTATCATTGCTCATGTTCTGACGAAAAAAACTCCCAAAATGCCTCCAACTAAGGTAATTCCGACAGCAGTATCAACTGCAGGAGATATTGGAGCATCAAATATGGCGTTAGTGCATGTCACAGTTGGTTTTTACACTATTGTCAAATCATCAGTGCCATTATTCGTTCTACTATTTGCTGTTTTTTTTAAATTGGAAAAAATTAGCATCAAATTGTGCTTAATGATATTCATTATAACTTGCGGATTGATTCTCGCAGTTTGGAGAAATGCAAACTTCAATGGGATTGGATTCCTTCTTTTAATGATTGCTGTTGTTCTGGCTGGGTTAAGGTGGTCTTTAACTCAAATTTTAATGACTTCCATGAAAAGTCCTTTACATGCGATGCGTCACCTAAGCCCACTAATGTCGCTTTTGACTTTTTTTGCTGCTTTAATTGTCAACCCAATTGCACCTAATCAATTCTCCAGCGAGTTCCCATTAGCAAGAGTGATATCTTTGACATTTTTGGGTTCGATTTTAGCCTTTTGCCTTACACTAAGTGAATTTCGATTACTTCAGATAACTTCAGTGTTAACAGTATCTATATTTGGAATCATAAAAGAATTATTAACAATTTCTCTGGATTCAATTCTCGAAAAAGAGCAGACTTTGACGCCGATAAATGTCGTTGGACTATTTATTTGTATAGCGGGAATTATATGGTATCATTTATGGAAAAACGAAATCACTGAAGATCAACCTTACTCACCACTTAGAGAAATTTTTGTATCGGAGGAATTAAGCAGCCCGCTTCACCCATATCAAGAGTCTTCTCCCAAAAAAAGGCATTCGTTGGAAATGGGCTCGCCAATTTATCCAGAACGGAAAAAATTATTACAACCCATAAATAAGGCCTTTCTTATAGAAGAAGCAGACGATATTGAACTAAATGAGTTTAACGAAATGAAGCATACTAAAGCGCATGATTAATATTACAATGGAAATGTCACTTGAAGAATGTATCGTTTAATTCCTTTTGAGTTCGACAATTCTTTTATGAAAGAAAGCCCTAAGCTAATTCCAATTTTAATAAACTCATCCACATTACCATCCAACCCGAAATAACGAGATTTTGTGGCAATTAGGCATATTCCTTTAGGTAATAAATGCTTCTTGATAACCCTTATAATTTCTAAATATTTTTTTGCTGAATAAAGGATGTCTCCTGCAACAATATAATTGTATTTCAAATCTTCATCTAAGTCATTCCAATCTCCAGAAAAGAAACGCGATTGATTCACTCTTCTACTTCCTAAATTGTGTATCGCATTGGGAATTGTTGCAAATTTTATAACTTCTTCATTGAAGTCAATGAAATCAATAGATGTTTCTTGCGAAATTTTTGCAAGAGAGATTCCTAAAAGGCCGACACCCGAACCTAAATCAAGCACCCTGCCAGTCAATGTTTTCTGAAGTTTAATCAAATCGTTTTGACATTCCCAACATTTGAATCCGCCTTCATATATACCATCTTCTCGGTCAGATATTCCAAAGTATTTTTTTTGTTGTTCCTCGCTCATATCTGATTTTATGGCTTTTATGGTCCGTATATAAATGCCTCTTAGAGATTCGAATTCGCTTTCCAAAAGATGTGTTTCTGATCCTGGCGCAAAAATTTCTTTCATTTTGATTTAGAATTTCGACAATAGGGGATCTCCTATGACAAAAATTAATACTAGAGATCATGCAATTTTGAAAGAAGATTATGTTCAACATCCTAAAGATATGAAATATCCAAATACCTGGATGGGTGTAGATGATGCGTGGAATTTTGAAAAATTTAAAGATGAGTTTCGTTGGAGCATACAGAAGGTAGAAAAGTTGGAGGTCTCGTTTGACTTAATTGGGGTTGCTCCATGCATTGCTAATGCCCTTAGAAGACTTATGATTGCAGAAGTTCCCACTATGGCTATTGAGAAGGTTTACGTCACAAACAACACAAGCGTCATGCATGATGAACTTTTAGCTCATCGAATCGGTCTAGTGCCTGTTCTTGTAGACCCAAGACGATTCGATGATTTTGACGGGGAGGAAACGGATTTGAACACTTTGGTTTTTAAGCTCAAGAAAGAATGCAAATATAAACAAAACATGCCTTCCGCTGAAGTATCAAAGCCCTCTGATTTGTATGAAAACTTTAAGATTGTAAGCAATGATTTAAAATGGATTCCGGAAGGTATTCAATCAGAATGGATGGAAGAAATTACCTTGTTGAGTGATGTGCCTTTGTTAGAACTTCGACCTGGTCAGGCAGTTGAACTGGAATGTCACGCCTGGAAAGGCGTTGGAAAAGATCATGCTAAATTTAGCCCTGTTTGTACCGCATCTTATCGACTTTTGCCTTGTATTGATATTGTTAAAGAAATCAAGGGTAAAGAAGCATTTAAATTTCAAAAGTGTTTTAGCAAAGGTGTCATAGGAATTAAAGATGGAAAAGCTTTTGTTGAGAATGCTCGCATAGACTCTGTTTCTCGGGAATGCTTAAGGCATTCCGAGTTCTCGCAGAAAGTGGTTCTAGGAAGACAGAAAGATCATTTTATTTTCGTAGTTGAATCATCTGGTGCTCTGGATTCTGCTTTAATTGTAATCACTGGTTTGAATGTTTTAAAGAAAAAGCTGGCGAACATCCAATGTAATCTTCGTGAGTCTGACTTTTATGTGGATAGCTTACAAAAAGATTAGGGATTAATAAATGTTTTATTCCAAAATAGTTGCATTAGTTGGTACATCCTTATTGACTTCTAATTTGGAGCTTAATGAACGTATTAAGACGCCAAAGTCCTCGTCTTCTATTGGTCTACCAAGCTCCTTTTTAAATGTATTAGCAATAAGGCCCATATCAGTACTGGAGCCATGAAACGATTGTTCGACATCGTGCTTTCTTAATAAGACTTTCTTTCGCCGTTTATTCCAAAAATGCCAAATAAAGAGAAGCGCAATAAATGCCAAACACCCGACAATTGACGCGCTAACTATAACCGGAATTTTCCATGAATTAATGTTAGGTTCGATCACTGGATCTGAAGGTGTTGGTGGCATTTCTGTTATGGTATCTGTAAGTTTTTGTTTAATGACCAAAGGAATGGAAAAATCAGGCCCTGACAACGGTTGTTGATCTTTAGGCATTATCACAATTTCATACCTTCCTGTGCTAGTATTTAAAGGAACCATGTAATCAACTCGCTCTTGAGAAGCCAATATTCCCGAGAATATTCTTATGGGATTATTAGTTGACTGCAAAAGAGCCCTTAAATATATATCGACACTGCCTGCAGTTACGAAAGTATTATATTGACCATTCCAAGCTATTTCATATATATTACCGCTTTGCCAAGTAGAATTGGGTTCGGGTTCTCTTTGGCGTAATATAGTGGAGGGACAAAACGGGGTGTTTACAGCACAATCCGCCATCACAGCAATTAGTAAAATGAGATTCATAATGAGCAGAGTGTGACAAATTGACTTTATTGTTAGAAACTCCTCGTGATTGGTGAAAAAATAATTTGGAAATGATTTTCCAACAAATCACTGCAATTCAATCCCAATCACAAGCCTATTGAACCATTTTATTCCACAAATAGGATCCTCTGAACTGCAATATATGGGAATTTGTTGACTGATACTTCTAATTTTAATTGATGAAAGCCTAATCTGAAGAAAAGTATGTCAATATGATAAATTGAGTCTCGAGATGACTTGCCGTTAAAAACTGAGTTGTGAATGGCTCTATAACCATTTTGAATTATTCTTATCCAGATTTCTTCGGTTTCAACATAGTCACATATTAGCCGGATGCCAATTCTTCTTGACAAATGTGATGCTCTGGCCTTATATCTAGGATCCAAAGTTTTAATATCCTTTATATCCAATCTAATACCAATCGTAGAATTACCAACATATTTCTTGATTAATTTGGTGTCAAGACCGTAAAAATATTGAAAATTGGTTAGAGTCTCACGATAAAAACTCTCATAAAAATAACCAATCTCGCCTTTTTTTTTAAACTTAACCACAATATGAAAATGCTGGATCATTTCCAGATACCACTTTAAAAATGCGTCGTTACCAGAAAGTCTCCTTCGAATGTCACTTAAAATGTCCTTGGTAAAAATATCTCCAGTATCAGAAATTGTACCTGTTAAACTTGAAACGAGTAAATTGTTATGTTCTGGTAATTTTGAATGCTCTGACCACGCTTTTAGTAGACTGGAAAGTGTATCACTAATAGTTCTCAACGCAAAAGGATCGGATTGTACCATCATTCGAATGTAGCATTTGTTATCAGTTTTGATTAAGGATCCATGACATTTTTGAAGCCCTACAACAACCACATCCAAAATTTCACACGGCTCATTGATTTCAAACACAAACTCATTGTGAAATTTTAAAGTACACAGCTTAAAACTCGAAGATTCAAGAACATGGACATTTTTCTTCAAATGATACTGTTTACTTTCACAATCAATGAAAAACAAAACATCAAATTTACCAGCAACTTTCGGATGCCATGAATACTCCAAAATCTGACAACAGTTTGCTGGAACAATGGCTATAAACGACTCACTCTCAAATCCAGCCATCTTTCCCTTTTTAAAAATATTTTGATTACATAATACAGAAACATTAAGAGGTTTTGGATTTGGGTTGTTTAAAGTCACCTTTAAATTGACAACTTGATTTTGGAAACATTGGAGAGGTATGTCTGATTTTAAATGTAAAACGTCCCTATTTTCAACTTTAAAATTGACGAACTTGAAAAATTCTGGCTTAAGGAACAATTGGATGCCATTTACAGTAAATGTCATACGATCAAGACTATAATCACCCTCCACTTCAAATGAATGAGAGAATATTAGTAAAGCAGACTCATTAGCCAACAAATTAAAGTCGGTTGTCCTTAAAGTAATATTATTTAAATGAAGCTCAATATTTGAAAAAGAAACCGGAAAACCAAATGGATTTTTCAAAGGAATTTTAATTGTAGATATTTGAAATGGCTGTAAAACGGGGATGTTTGTTGAGGTCTTCAATTTCTTTATGTTTTTATAAAATTCTGTAGATGAATCGTTAGAGCTAATGGAATGCGAAAATTCTGAACCTTGTAATTCAAAACTCTCGACAACAATTTGCACTGATATTCTCGGAAAAGCCACTTGTATCGCTTCGAAGTATTTGTAATTCCCCAAAAACGTCAAAAGAGTATAAAGTTCATTCTCTTTAAATGTAGTCATGTGTAAAAATAATTTTTGAGCAATTTTATACAAATCATCCGTAATTTCTATGTCATGACAGATTTCAAAGAAGTGCTTCAAAATAAATTCATTTGTGGAGTTACTCATCAAACTTAATAGATCTGTTTTCGAGTTAGGTAGTATACGAGTGCATAAAAATGAGACGTAAAGCCTTTTTCTGTTTTTTAATTGGGGTTCAAATCCGCGAAGTATTTCAACCTTGGATTTGGGATCTTTTAGCTTAAGTATAGTGTTAATGAGAACCTGGTCTTTAAGTATAATCTTTTTCAAATCAATCAGTTTTCTTAAATAATATTGCTGGTTCTGATGATAGGAAAATAGGGAAAACATATCAATTCGAAGATCAACCACGTCGGATTTTAAAAACTCAATTCTGGTCATCATTTCCTCACAGTGAGCGGCATATTCCAGTTTCTGATCAGTTACAAAGTCTCTCTTTAGCGTATCATAAAGTCCATAGCAGTATGAATAATCTTTGCAGTAAAAGCTCAAATCAGCTAGTCTTCTAGTTTGCATCTCAGCATCCATATAAGTAAGTGACTTTAAGTCAGATGATTTCCACATTTTCCTCGTTGTACTAAAAAATCTTCCAGTTATACCTCTTCTAACAGCTCCAACTTGTTCGTGCAAATTGTGCAAAACTGCCTCTATAAATGGATACAATTGTGAATAAAAATGCTTCAACATCGAATCTATATCATTTTCGGATTTTAATATATGGTGTACATTTCCAGAATCTCTACTTAAATAACTGATATAATATTCCAAACAATTGACATTATCAATAAATGGTTTATCTACAAAGTAATTTGAAATTTCCAGATTAAGATCCGCGAATTCTTCTTTTGAAGATGCAATTGTCATAATAGCTATAGGATGTTGAAGACAATCAAACATAGATGGATGTGCGTCAACTAATGTCGCAAACTCAATAGGTTGGTCTACTTTTATTATTTGATTTTGAGGATTCCGTATTTTGGTAGAGTATTCGATTTTATGGCTTCTGATTTTTTCAACAATTGATTTTGCAATTGAAGTTGATGAAACTAAAAAACAGATCATTGTTTGAAAAATTGTTTGATTTTAGAGCTTATATTTGAGCTCAACCCATCTCGAATGAAGTCGTGTAAAGAATCGCTGACTACAAGAGTCGATATTATTTGACGAGACGTGAAATTAGGATGAAATTGGGGAGGAAATTGAACAACAGAGCAGACGAAAAAATCTCGCTGAAAGTAAAGCAAATCTCACTGCAAAAGAATAGAGCTATAGTGAATCATCTTAAACATAAGAAAGACTCTGTAAGATTAAATGCTTTAAAAGTTATATTAAAAGATAACAAAATTGAACTCGCCGATCAGATTTCTAATTTATTCTTAGACATTAGTCCAAAAATAAGAAATTTTTGCATCGATAATTTAAATCAGCTTTCACCAGCTAGAATTTTTGGACCACTGATCAGCCAAGCCATAGTTGGAGGATTGTGTCATATAATTCCCTCAATTAAACTAGATTCTCTGAAGTTATTGGTCAATGTATTGATGATGCATGATTTCCATATTTACATTCCTTATGAGATAATTCAACCAATTTTAATTAATATGTACGATGATCAAATTAAAATTGAAGCTAAAAATCTGATTATTGACTGTCTGTCATTTCTTAAACCGTATTCCACACATCGTTCAAATATTCCAGCAAATTTGATAAATAATCTTTTTTCGTCATCTTCGCTCGGGTTGATTCCTAGAACGATACAATACAAACCTAAATGCATTTCGAAAGTACTCCAGTGCCACTGGCTTGAAGCCTCAATTAATACGAAAAGCAGAATTTTAGAAGTTGCTAAATCCACAAATAGTCAACTTAATTCAGGAATTATTTGGGGGGCGTTTCCTTTTTTTGGGGAATTTGCCGACGAAATCAATGCAAAGATTTGCTTAATTTTTAGAACTAAAGAAACATCTGTCTGGGTTAAACAAAATTGGCATCTCGTTACCAAACCACATCTGTTAATACCTGCTTTCTTAAAACTTTACCAAACTAGTACATTTTTGAAAGGTCTACAAGAATTACGTTGGGAAAACTATAATTTGGAGGAAAGAAGATTGACTCTACTGAACTTTGTGGGACTTGATCTGAAAAATCAATGTACTTGTATTCCTCGACTTATTTTCTTAGCTTCAGTCCATAAAGATCAAGAAAGTGTAAAAATATTGACAAGAATTTTACAATGGCATTTGTCTAAGTATTCGGGCATTAGGAATACGGTATTTGCTTTACTGAAGCCTATGTTTGAAATTAGTACCGCATCACTAGATCAGAAAGGTCCTATAGCGAATCTGGACACCTTCACTTTGGAGGTTTTCCTAAATTTATATATTTTTCAAAAATAAAATGTTGATCTTAAAACAAGGACTATGCTCCCACCTTTTAGCTTCGATCAATTTTTGGCAGTCTTACAGTCTTATCCATACTATTCGGTCGTCCATTATATAAAATCCTTTTTAAAAGAATTTAATAAGAAAGAGTGGTCTGTTAATGACAAAATTAAAATTATTAAAGATTTTAAACTTTTTATTCTGCCAAAAATGATGGAAATACATGCAAAAAACAAGGCTGTACCTGATCCGGACACTTTTTTCCTAGAAGGCCTAGACAAACTAATATGCACTAAATTATTCGACAAACTTTATTTAGCAAATGGAGTTGATGATAGATATAAAGACGAAATTTTGTATAAAAAATGTATGTTATTCAGGTGGGTAGATTTAAATGCTTTAATGGATGCTGATATATATAAAGAAATCGAGAAGGGCCTTTTCAAATATGATGCAAGAGACAACCTTATTGAAACGGAAAGCGAAATTAAAGTTCATAAACATGTGATATTCTCAAAGTATCTGGGGTTGTCTGAGACTGAATTGGTGAAAATTAATAATTACAAAGCCCCTCGTGATAAACTTATTTGTATTTTGAATTCCATCTATCTTCTAACTCATTGCATGACCAAGATTGGAGCCCCGACGCATCCTGATTATTTGTTGCCTTTAATAATTTTTGTAATTATCCAATCACGAATTAAAAATATTGTATCAAATGTGCAGTACATTTCAAGATTTAGAGACTTATCAGGAGAGTCTGATTATTATATGGTTATGATGCATAGCGCTGTACAATACATCGATACTATGGATGACAAACAACTTAATATTTCCAAGGAAGAGTTCGACACTAAACTGAATCGTAGTTTATCTGAACTTGAAAATGAAATGACCCATACCCCCGAACCCCAAACTAAAAATTTGACGCAGCAGCCAAACAGCAATGCTAAATTTAAAGGCTTATCTCTTTTTTTGGGAAAAGTAGTGGAAAATGTTTTTTCTCCCTCTCAAATTTTAGAAAATGAAAATTTAAGAGAGGGCGGCGATGAAGATTCCCAAGAATTATCCGGGTCACCCCAAACTCCCTCTAAATCAGGATATTTGGCCGACATTACCCACATTTCACAAGAAGATAGATCTCGGGCGAGTTCAAATTTATCTTCTAAACAGCATACTCAATTTCTATCCAAGCTTTCAAGAGAGGAACAAAGTTTGGTAATGGAGGATGATCTCCAACTAGCTTTGGCAATTTCACTATCTTTGAAAAGTGGAGATGAATCTACATCTGCCATCAATACCAAAAGTAACACAACTTTTCCGGAATTTGAGCTTAAAGGATCTTTTGATGACTGTAAAAATTTGGCGCCAGTCGTTACGAAAAAAGAAGAAAGCTATCTTATTGTCTTAGAAGAAGTTAAGTCTAACCAATAGTTTTTATTCTAAAGCTAGGATACTCATGTATTACAATAGATTCTCCTGGTAATATGCCATAAGTTAGAGCATGGAAGATGGAATCTTCCCATCTTGCTTCGGGAACATTTATCCATCGTTTTAGATGTTGAACATTATTTGTTACATGTTGATAGACATAAAATAGTAAAACTTGCGAGTCTTGTGATTTTAATTTTAATTTTTCTGTCAAAAAGAAAGCAACTGAGCACAAGCCATCAATATCGTGAATTAATAAGTCCTTATCATTTAAATTAATCTTAATTGTCCAAAATAAGGAAGATTTTTTGACGTGAGTTAAATTTTGCATAGATACTTCTAGACCCAAAGGAGCAACTTTCCACGTTATATTAAACTTTTCGCAAATTTCTCTAATTTTACCAATTGGTCGCTTTCGCCTGCGTAAATTTATACTCTGCTTTTTCTCTTTTAAAGAGCTGCTAATGTTTTCCAGAAATTTACGGTCGTTGTGAGACTTCGACTTCCATTCACTTTTTTTAATAAATTGGATTTTCAATTTCCGATTTCCGTCACATTTTTCTTCCGCTTTGTGCTTCACGACGCAATTGAGTGAACACGACTTTGCAGAACAAGCAGGGCAGGTGTATTTAGCCAAAATATTTGAATGGAACACACAATGCATTCCGTGTTTGACAACATTTATTGATCATTCCCTTTAACCCCACGGTTATGATTGACAAAGTTGAAAACAGGGAAAATAGAAAGAAGAAGCTGAGAGTTTTTAGTGTTTCTGTAAGCAACACTTGATAAATGCGGCTCTAAAATAGATTGCTTATGAAACCAATTTTTATGCAACTCCTGCTCTCTTACATTTTCCTTTAGACCCCATATTCTAAATGTGCTATTCTGATAAGATATCAAAAATCCACCAAAAAGACCAAATAAACCACCCCAAAACAATGCCTTTTTATAATTTTTAATGTTTTCCACTTTTTGCCAGCCCGCCATCGAGGCAACACTAATAGCTGAACCCCCGATTGTAGTTAGATAGTCCACGGGTCTGAAAAACTGGACAACTTTGTAAAATGTTGGATCTGCATCGAGTTGCGGATATTCTGTTGCCATTGTAAATCAAATCAAACAAAGGAGAAGTATAAAGATGTAAATATATTATATTCGTGTTTAAGCTGTAAGAGAATTCGCAGAGCAACAAATTAGGTCTTTAAGAAGTTCGATCAGTTGGGTAAGGGATTTATATTTTGAAACATGAATTCTAAATTGGAGCGACTTCGTAACAAGTTAAATTCAGAGAGGTCTCATATTCGAGGTCAATTTTTCCTTCCTAAGGCCAGTCCGATCAACTTTGTAAAAGTCAACTTTGACCATATTCGTCAAATTTCAATTAAATGCAACCGAAATAGAAAAGAATCTCATACTATTCCGAAAAATTCAAGATATTGTAAAGTTCAATCGAGATACCTAAATTCGACAAACACGGTAAAGGAATCTAAGTGTGATTCTCCAATAGCCCTAAAACCAATACATAGATTGGGCTATCTTCCAAATAATAACTGCCAACAGCAACAAGCAATTTTGCCGAAAAAAAATATTAAGCCATCAAATTTGCAACTCAAGTCCCTGATAGATATCGAGAAGCAAATTATAAAGGAAATTGCTCACACAAAAAGCGAGGTTCGCAAGAAAGAATTACTATTAAGGCTCGCCGACATACATTTGCAAATGATTGAGATGGAGAAAAGCCCTTGGAAATGATTAACCTGTCAATAAAAGATTGAACACAATCACAATTTTAGACTCAAAATATTTTCCTCCGTTTCATGACACCCAAATCTTTGATTAAAGTTCAATCTGTAAGTTCGGGGAGCTTCAAATTTGCGAGGGAAGTTGCAAACGGTATACTTTCTTCTAAGAAGAAGGAGGAGTATTTTCCGAACGGGTTTTCAAAATTCATGGACAGTTTATTTTTAAATCCTTCATTTCAAATAACTGTTGTGCGGGAACTCGTATTTTAATTTGACTTAGGAGAGCCTTTTGAGTGACCCGGTAAAAAGAAATTTGGCAAAGAAGTACGACTTGGAAGAGCTCAGCCTTAACATTGATATTGACGATGAATCTAAAAGGGGGCATGAATTTCCTATAATTGACAAAGAATTCCTATACCCGAAAGATTTGGACCTCAGGTTTCAGAGAGAATTCATTTCTAGATATTATCCACAACACCTACCAAAAGAAGATAAATATCTCACTCCAGATGGTAGGTACCACCCCAAAATGCTAATTTATAAACTTAAAAACAAATCATCGAAAAAGTTTTTGATGTATTTTTCAGGTGGTGCTTTTTTAATGAATCACCACACTATGTTTATGCATTTTCCAAAGTACTATCCCGAATATAATCTTGTTTTTGTGCAATATGGAATGTCTCCTGAATTTTCCTATCCGCGCGGAATTATTGATGCCATTGATGCCTATCATACAATTTGCACAAAATATTCACCAGAATCGATTGTTTTAATGGGAGACTCTGCTGGCGGACATTTGTCTCTTCAAGTAGCAGTTTATGTAGCTTTAAATTTTGAAAAAGACTACAGGGAAGAAGATGAAGCAATCGGCAGAAGTACTCGAAACCTGAGCACGTTCTACCTAAAACCAGCATGTTTGGTACTTTTATCTCCTTGGACAGACATGACTTTAGAAGGCAGATCAGTTGAATATAATGGCAAGAATGACTCTATAAAGCCAAGTTTTGGTCTTCACAAATTTCGAGAGCTGTACCTGGGGCTTCCTTTAGAATCTAATCCTGAAAGAAAAGAATTACCTTTTATCCAAGCAGGTGAAAATCATTTCAGGACCATGCCCATGCTCACGGATGAAGATTTAAAAAGACCCCAATTTAGTCCCTTTTACTATGATAAAGAAATTTTGGCACTTCTTCCTCCAATTAACATTCAGACTGGTGATAAAGAAATACTACTTTCTGATAATGAGTCGATGGCTCTGAAATTAAAAGAAATCAAAGTTGATTGTAAATGGTCTGTTTACCCATTTCAAGTGCACATGTGGCAATCATTGCCCTGGATGGAAACGACTAAAGGAAGTTTCGAAGAAGGAAGACTATTTGTTAAAGAACATGAGTAAATTTATTATTTGTCTTTCGCGTCTCTCAGCTTGTTTTTAATATATTGTTCAAGAGTGGGTGGTGGTGGATTCGCATATACCAAGGGTGGGGTATTAGGTTTCTTAGTTTCCAGCTCACCATTTGCCAGCGTATTGAATGCTGGCAGATTATGTGAAGCATCAAATGAGAGCGACGGTAGTTGTTGTGAGTCCACATTTTTTGAGAATCCCAAGGTAGGAAGTGGTTTTTCCTCCTTTATGCTAGAAACCGAAGTATAGAGAGGCAATTTATCAGGTGTGTCGGAATTTTCAGCAATAGAATTTGTGGGCAAATTAATCTGTGGTGGATTTGTCATATTTGTCATACTAGGCTTCAAAGAGTTACGGAGCTGTGAAAGTGCTTGTATAGTCTCTGAAGGAGGCAGACGCTGTTCTGGAACTGGGCCCTGAAATCGCTGTTGAAGTGATGCTCGACGGAGCAAATTTGCATTGGCATAATCAAATTGAGTTCTCAGTAGCTCATCCGGAGACCGTTTCATGATTTCGTGTATATTTGAACTTAATCTTTGATCATCAAGATCAATAGGAATCTCAACAGCTTTTTTCATTCTGGATCGCTTCTTCTTCCTCGCTTCTTCCAACATTGAAGCTGTAATTTGAGGAAGAGAAGGAGGAGTTTTCGGTTCCTGCAAATTATTTTCTCTAAAGCTATTAAAATAGTTTTTAATCTGAGTGGGGCTTTTAGAATAATCCATGTATTTCGAAAGTTCCTCCCAATTTTCGCCACAAACATTTAAAGCTTCATTGAATAGAGATTTGTCGTCCGCAGTCCAGTAACTCGATTTCAAAAATGTTCGAGGGACCTCCGCATTTGTGATCGTCTCAACTGCTGGTGGCAAAAGAAGTTGCTCAGGCTCTAAAGAAGGTGTTGCGACAGGCGTGTTGGAATGGTCGCTTACGGTTCCAGCGTTCTCTTCTTCTTTTCGCTTACGACGGGAATTATAAAAGAAGGTCCGAATGTGTTGCTCTGTTTTAGGCGTGCCTGTGTTTTTTTCATTTATAATGTCTGTTATTTTTTTAAAATCTCGACCAAAATTATCAAATGCATCAAACGCTACCGCTTTCTCCTCGTCCGTCCACTTGATGGTAGTTTTAATTTTTTGACGCCGTTTTTCATCATCGTTTTCAATGTTTGACTCTGGTTTTCCAATTTTCTTTCGCTTCCGTCTAAGAGCCGGAAATCGATATTTTAAATAGTAATAAAGCTCAATGGTTTCTCTTCGAGACAGTTCCAGCTCTTTGGATATAGTATCAAAATCTTTGCCATGTTCTTGGTAAAGTTGTACGAATTTGGCTGTAATTCCTGGTTTTTTGGACGAAAGAATCCCAAAAATATGATTTCGATGACGAAGAAATGGATTTTTAATAACAAAGCCATCATAGTTCGCACAATTATGCATTCGGGATATGTTTTTAAACAAACTTACAAAGTCTGAGAAATTAGAGTTAACCTCAGCAAAATGTTCCATAATATAGACATTGGATTGTTTTTCTAAAAAAAATTGAGGCAAGACATTTAGTATTTTCATAGGTGGTACGTTGGCAGAGCCTTGTGATATTCGAGTAGGATCTTCCCATTGGGACGCAATCTGAATTTTAGCCAAAATTTCTTGAAATTCAATTTCAGTGGTGGTGTTTTGTAATCTTGGGCCACTGGCTTCAATGTTGGGAAGCTCAAGCTCAGATTTTCTTAGCTTCTGAGAGAGCCTATTTGATTCTTGAAATTTTCTACCCAAAAAAGTTATTTGACTCAGGTTTTGCTCATAGTTTTGGTGAATATAGCTTAAAATGAAGTGATTGAGCGATGAGCGGTATATTTCGTTTACAGGATCAGTAGTTGCATCTGCATTTGGGGGGTTAAATTTTTCCATCGTAACTTTCTGAGAAACTTTGTTCTCGATCAAATTATGGTTGTTACTCAGAGCTGATACTTCCTCCTCAATATCAAGTTCATTCTGCAGGATTTTAATTGCAAATTCTTGCTCTTTTGGATTCAATATGTGAAAGGAAGATTCAAATATAGATAATACTGGATGGCTAAATCCAACCCTCGCACTAGTCATTTGGGCCCTAGAAGATGACTTGGTCTGAAATTCAGGAATTGGAGACTTTAATTCTTGTATTTTTTGATCGATTTTTTCCATTTTTGCGATCAAATCAAAAGGTTGTGCCAAATCGATGTTTGAAGAAATTTTTTCTTCTTTGGAATCTTCTTTGGAATCTTCTTTGTCGGGTTTGAAGGTTTCTTCAATTATCTCGCCTTCTTCCACAGACTCTGCTATAGAGCTTGTGTCCATTAGATCCTCGTGGGTGTGTATATTTTCAAACAATTCCTCTTCCTCAATATTTAATTCATTCAAAATTGGCAATGTGAAATATCTTGTTGAACCTTTAGCGGCACTTGGCCGAAGGAAATCTCTCAAATTAACAGGAGCAATTATTCTGTCCACTGTAAATTTCCGAGTGCCAAAATTCATCCTCCTTGTTTTGTTATGATCAATATTTATGTCAAGAAAATTTATAGTTTGTAACATTTATTGACTGAGTGAAATCGATGAGCATGATTCCAAATCAGTAAATCTTTGATCTTCTGACATAAATGGTAAAAAAACTTTCTGTAAATTTCCATCAGCAACAATATGTTTCGCACTCAAACTAATATAGTCATGAATCATAGACCAATCGATTCTTGTATTGTATAGCTCCATAAACTTTGAATTGAGAGTAGTTATAACTTTCACATCAAGATAGTAATACTTTAATTGAATCTTGCGAACTTGTTTACGAGGACCGCTAATAAATAACAAAACATTATCTCTTCCGGCGACCAACTTATCTATACACTTTAAATTAAGTTTGTCTTGCAATTTAATTGCAATGGAATAAAATTTGGAATCCTGTAAAACTTTTTGGTAGAGAAGGATTGAGGTTTTCAATTCCTCAGTTAAAGCAGACATCTCAAACAAAACATAATTGGTTATTTCTGCAGCAATATTATTAGGTATCTCTAAAAGTGGAATCTGCAAGTCTTTCAATGGAAGATTCGGATCAATACTTATTATCATGTCAGAAGTCTCAAATAATTGCTTTGCTTCATTTACGGTACCGTAAATTCCCTTGAGTTTCTTAGTGGGGACCTTTGAAGGTAGAATCAATTTGTTCAAAAGCAGCTCACGTTTTGAGACCATTCCGGCCAAAAATGATTTGACATAGTAATTAAGAAGAATGATCCCATGATGCCCTTTAACATCTACTGCAATATATCTAAATTTTTCAGATTGCAAGTAAATCTGCATTAATGGCTTGATTTTTGATGTGAACTTGGTATCGATTGTCAAAATATTCAATTCCTTAATTAAAGATATCATTTTTGATGGAAGAACAAACTCGTTGTTGTCGCTGCACCATAATTCATTACATGTGGGAAATTGCCTAAATTTTGGAGACGCGAATTCGACCTTGATTTGATGATGTCTATAATGCACAAACAATCCGGTAAATGTTAAAAAGGTACTGGCAAGAATAATATTATGCATTCAGTTTGAGAACTTTACGTATCAATCACATGAATGCTATATTCCGTCCTGAATCATGGGGCGCGTTATGTCAAATGACACGACGGACTTAGATATTCAAACCATTCTTAATTTTTCCTTACTATTGGGAAATTTTAAGATTCTTACCTTTGGTAATTTGAGTGAACTCATTTTCAAGCTAACTCAAAGCGTGCCGGACCCTTTATACAAAAAACTATTGTATGGGAAAGACAATAAGGAAGTACAATTAGCCGTAGGAACTGAGCTGCTAATTGTAAAGCATGTGATTTTGGACAACAAATTTAGTTTCTTGGTGCTTGTCAATTCCAAAATATGCAATAACATAAACGATAGATTCAAATTTTTATTGTATCCTGGCTTGTCTATCAGTGAACACCATATTGAACCGCTTTACAGAGCGGCATATAATGAAGAATTACCAACGGATTATAAGAGTCATTTTTGCCTTAAAAGCATCTCAGCATCTAGTTCTACAAACTTGCTTTCTCCGAAACCCGATTTTCAAGACCAAATGTATCACGAATTGCTCAAGGAAATCGATTTTATTTCGAATTTTATTTCAAATAATGATCCCTCTGATGTTACTGCACTGCAGCAATCATTGATTTTGGCTAAATGTTTTGTTGAAAAAGTCCCCGAAAGCTGGATTTCTTCTTTCCGAAATGATTATCACAGAAAAGAAATTTGGAATTTCCCTTCAACGATCGATTGGGAACCGTTACTAAATACAGTTGTGAATATTAATTTACCAGCTGGTTTTAAATTGTTTACACTTAAAGTCAATAAATTATCTTCCAATTTCCGACAAGCCTCGTCATGTCAGATTCGAAATTCTTTTCTAAAACAAAAGTTCATGAGTTAAAAGCAGAATTGTTGGATAATAGAGACACCAAAAACACCAGAAAGTTGTCTGCTTTGCAGAAAATATTAGCTAATATGACAATGGGACAAGATATGTCCTTACTTTTTAATGAAGTGATTAATTGTCTAAGTTATAACAACATAGAAATGAAAAGGCTAGTTTATTTATATTTACAGCACTATGCTAAGCAGAAGCCGGATCTAAGCATAATGGTCATGAACAGTCTCACTAAAGATATCCAAGACATTAATCCTTTAGTTCAAGTGATGGCACTTAAAACAATTCCGTTTATTGCGAGTGACAAAACAACCAATTCCTTCACGGATGTTCTGAGAAAAGCCCTGCAGGAAAAGAATCCATATGTAAAAAAATCAGCTGTTATGTGTGTCGTCAAAATAACTCATTCTTTGGCTTTATCTGAGTCCGACCAAGACAAAGAATGGGTTATACGAGAGGGTTTGTTGGATATAGTGAGATCATTGGTTCATGACCCATCACCTGCAGTTATGACTTGCAGCTTGACAGCAATTTCACAGATATCTGAAGTTGTGCAAGACGTTAAGTTAGAAATCGATTTTGTTACAGCATCCAAAATTGCCACTGCATTAAATGATTGTATTGAGTGGCATCAAATCCAGGTTTTAGAATACCTTTTGAATTTTATTCCAGGAACAGAGGAAGATGCTCTAAGTATTTCAGATAAAGTTGCGAATAGACTTCAGCATTCGAATAGCGGGATCGTTTTAGCAACAGCTAGACTAATACTGTATCTTTCAAATTGGTTCAAAGAGGTTGAGACCAAACAAATCTATGTTAAAAAAATCTTGTCCCCTATGATTACTCTTTTAAATCATTTCCCAGAGGTTCAGTATGTAGTTTTGAAAAATATTTTGCTAATAATTCAACAAAACCCAACATTTCTAAGTGGCTCTCAATATGTGAAATCCTTTTTTGTAAAATACAATGACCCAATTTATGTTAAACTCACGAAACTTGAAATTTTGGTACGCATAGTCGACGAAGAAAGTGTACCTCAGGTTGTGACTGAGTTAAAAGAATATTCTCAAGAAGTCGACATTGAATTTGCACGAAAGTCTGTAAGAAGTATTGGAGTTTGTGCCATGAAAGTGGAATCTATGGCATCAAAGTGTATCAATGCCCTGGTGGAACTAGCAAAAACTCAGATCTCTTATATTGTACAAGAGGTGATAGTAGTTATGAAAGATCTATTTCGCACATATCCCAACAAATATGAAGGCCTTATTTCGCAACTATGTGAACATCTTTCAACCATAGAAGAGCCAGAAGCCAAAGCCTCTATGATATGGATCGTTGGTCAGTATTCTGATAGAATTGAAAATTCACTTGATGTATTGCAAGAATTTTACAACAAGTGGGATGAGGAACCTTACATTGTAAAACTGGCAATATTAATAGCAATTGTCAAATCTTTCTTTTACAAATCCAAAATATTTGAAGCTATTCTAAAAGATATTTTGAAAAAATGTTCAGAAAGTTGTGAAAATCCAGATATTAGAGACAGAGGTTTAATGTATTGGCGAATGATCTCAAAAAATCCAAAACAAGCAAAATCAATCGTGTTGAAAGAGAAGCCGGCTGCAAATATTGAAACGGCTGATCTCGACGAAAATTTAATAATGGAGCTGATATTCTATTTTGGGACACTGCCCTCAATCACAACAAGAACCCCAAAGAGCAAGATTAAATACAAGCGGAAGGGAAAAGGTTACATTGGAAATGAAGACAATGGTCCGCTTCAAGTAAATCTTGCCTCGATTGAAGTGGACGATCGAGAGGTATTAAGCCCTGACGGTGGCTTTATGGTGTCCCCTGTTGATGAGTCCAATTTTCTGAACAAGTATAATCAATACTACGATACAAATTCCAATTCACCAGCTAAAACTAGTCCATCTGAATATTTTTTACCACAGGATAATGGTCCAACTATTACCACTACTAACGACGATTCTGGTGAAGACGATATTGATCCAAGGGACATTTCGTCAACAAAAAGTATAAGAAGTGTTCCGTCAATTAGGAGAGACATTTGGCTCACTTCAGACATCGGCAATGGTTTGTCAATAGAAGGTTATTTCACAAAGCAAAGCAGCTCACTTACTGCCAATATGTCAATTACTAATATGACTATCTCTCCAATCCAAAATTTTGCATTATTTTTCGATAAAAATCATTTTGGTTTAAGTCCGTCTGTCATTCCAAATGCCAATCTACCTTTAGGTCAAACGGCTGATTTCAAATTTGAAATTATTATAAATCCAGCCAAAGTTCTCAAGAAAGATACTTATGATAATTTTAATGTGCTTAAAGCCGCCATATCGACAAATAAGGGTAGTACTGTTTTTAGTATCAAAGTACCGTTAAAGTATTTGACTCTAGTTGCACCACTTCAATTAAATTTTGAGAAATTTATATTGGAGGCAAAAGAATTGGCTACACAAGGTCTTCCTTTGATCAAGTCACAATTTCCAATTCCAGTTATAAAACAAACAATTCCTAGCTTTGACGAGTCGGGCCTTTATATAGTGAACACCAATGAATCAAACGTATGTTTACATTTACTTAGGGAATTATTTTGTATATCCATGCAGTGTTATTAGATGGAAACAAATTTTACTGGATCTTACAGTCTTCAAATAATCAAACGACAGTTAGTATGAGATCAACCGCAAAGTACGCGAATGAGTCTTTCAACACTACATTCTGGTCTGATGTCTTGTAATAAATTTTATTATAATTTTCAGTGAATTACACTTGACAAAACTACTGCTAATATAATCAACAGAAAAATCATACATATGGATGAATAGCACATCCTCTTTCTATTTTTCTTTTGTTGCTGTAAAGCCTTGTCCATTTCCTGAACTCCTTTTTCTGTGTAGTCAACAGCCGCATTCACATTTGTGTCAATTCTGGCCAACATATCCCCTTGTTGATTAACGAGTAAACTCAGGTCCAAAAACAGTTGTTGTAATTCAAGAAGTGATTTCTCGATTTTCATCAAATCTTGATGACGCTCTTGTACTTCTGACAATACTCTTTGGGCTTCCCTTTGAGAAGAACCCATCATCTATATAAGTAAGTAGAACCTGCTGTGAAAATAATGCATCTGGATTAGGAGAGTTTACAACATTATCGAGCTCTTCCTTCGTCGCACCAGGCTTAATTATCTTATATTGTTTCTCAATTTTGGTTTTGTAGCGATCCTTAAATTTGTTTTGAGTGTCATTGTACTTCTGAACTTGCTCTTGAAATTGTTTCGCAACCAAGCCGTGTTGAGTCACTCTGATTCTAAAGTCATTCGTATTATTTTTACCTGCTTTTTCAAGATCTTTATTTTCTGCATCCATATCTTTCAAAATTTTCCTTATCTCGAAATTTACACCGCTAATATCAACCATCAATTGCTCCACAATATCTCTCGTCTTTTTAGAGTCCTCGTCGCTCACCGCTTGGAGAGATCTATTATGAGAATCATCAACTTTATCAACTAAGGTTTTCAATTTATTCAGTAAACCTTTTACATGCTCAATCCTTTTCAAAAACTCATTACTTACACCACCTTCTTCAGCCTTAATTAAAGAATTAGAGCGGTCTACTCCATTAGAATTCAATTGATTCATTCTGTCTACCATTCACGAAAAAATTAAATTGGCCTACTTCTAATATAAAAATCAAGTTTTTTATTCAAAATTTAAATTGTAAAGTATTAGTCTCCCATAAAGATCACTAAGATTAGAAAAAGTGACTTTAATCTTTTGTGTTTGGATAGGGTTTGATAAACTAAGATATTGCTTGATACCAGAATCTTCCGTCTGAAATGTAAAGGAATTATCAAGTGTCCTCAAATTGACATCAAGGGCCCCAAAGCCTCCTTGGTATTGTATGATAACTTTTGAGATTGTCCTTGATTCTTCAAAGTGCAAAGTAATATATTGAGTTTCACCCGAATCAGAGTACCAACAAGACTCCTCTTCCACCATAAACCGATCTGCTTCAAAGACAGATGACGGGTTAATTGAAGAGACTTTAAGTTTCATCCTATAATCTTACAACAATTTTTTGGGGTCAATAAGTTGTGGTTCAAATTTAAATTGTGCACAAAATTCCTGACAGACATCGTCGACAAATGTATCGAAACAAAGCTTTTCGTCCAAACAGGTTTCAACACTCGTCATTTTCATACCTTTTAAACCACATGGTACTATCTTCTCAAACCATGGCAAAACTTCTTTGGAAAAATTGATCGCAGCACCATGGCAAGTTATAAATCTTTGAACATGAACTCCGATGGACGCGATTTTCTTTTGCTCTACATAAACCCCGATGTTGTTGTTTGTCTCCGCGCAAATATTGTATTTTGAAAGTACTGATAGAATGACAGATTCTAACTTATTAATGTACTCTTTAATTGTGAGATTTAACGCTTTTAAATCCAAAATTGGATATAAAACCAATTGACCAGGACCATGAAAAGTAGTTTGACCGCCCCTTTGCAATTTAATTACCTGACAAAATGATTGTAAATGAAGGAATTCTGAATTTGTCAATAGTTGTCTTCTTCCGAGAGTGAAAGTTGGATAGTGCTCACAAAGTAGAACGCAAAATGTTCTATTATTTTTAAGAGTATTTTGCATTTTTAAAGCTGTATTAAATGGAATTTTACCTAATTTTGAAAAAAGCATTGGTTTTGCGGAGTTTTATTGTTTTTTCGATTTTTTTACATTATTGGTGCTCAGCGACTTCAATGATCTTTTGACAATACTGGGAAAGTTCTGCGCTGCCAAATTAACAAGATTTTCTCTACATTCATGATCAACGTTTAACTTCAAATCAGCTATCTGATCCAAAGAATCAGAAGCTTCATGGAGTACCAGAGCCTCTAGTTTAGTTCTTTGGGCCTCTAAAAAGGGATCTCTGAGTCCAAGGTGATCATCAATTTGGGTGTTATTTATGAGATCTTCAAAACCTTTAATCAAGGTATCTTCAACAGAAGTTGATTCCGGAAGTGTGGGATATCTTAGATCGTCTATCAATGGAGCTTCAATTAGAAAGAATCCGCAAGGTCTAATTTGAAGTCCTTTTTTTATAATTTCTTGTCGAGGAATAAGCAAGCCAAGTCTGTTGACAGCTATTTTCGATAATCTAAACGATGCCAACAACCCGCATCGATTTTTTAAACAGGAGTTTAATAGAGCTGTAAAAAGTTTAGAGCTATTTTTAAATTTGTGGTCTGCAGGAAATATAAACCGGGATTCTTTTAAACTTAAAATTGGGTCATAGGTCATAGAAACCACTTTTAAAATGTTGATTCCTATTTCTCCAATGTTTCTAAGCTGAACTCTTTCTTCAGCAGAAAATTTGACGTGAATATTGCTTTCCTTCTTCCCAAATCCGTCCATGATATATTCTTTGATTTTTTTTCTTTTGAGAATTGTTAGCGCTTCATCATTTTCAGTAAGCCTGATTGGCTTGGGCGCTCTAAATTGCTTGTACAGCATATAGGACTTGACTCCTATAACAATACTTCCAAAACGTAGAATGGTATCCGCCGAAGCTTTCTTCGGCTTCGATTCGAAAATGTTTAAATCTTGCGTCATAAGTTCTTTTAAATTTGAGTTCCCAATAAGCTGGCATTCTGAATTAAAGTCAGTAATATCTTTGAGTCTTGTGCTAATGATTGTAGAAGTCAGATCATAGTGATCATCGGTTACAAAGACTACATTTTTTTCCTCTTTAATATCCTTAATCTGTAGACTGATTAAAAATAAAACGTTCTGAAATGAAGACTCGCGCATTTTGCTTGATTTGGGTTCAAATTTTTGCAAAATTTTATACATATCTCGATTGCAGTCTTTCAAGGGAACTAAAATCCTGATTCCATCAAGATAAGCCTTTTTTTCCAGAGGATTCATGTCACTGGGCATTGATGCTTCCTCTTCTGGATAATTGAATAATATAATTCCCATTTTATGATTCAAATTTTCATAAAATAGGTCTTTAAGCCTAGTGAGAACAAGGAATTTATCGTATTTCTTATAATCAATAGCAAAGAGCACCGCCTGTTTTCCACTGGCCAAAATCTCATCGTCATTTGTTGTAAAAAATTCCATTCAGTGTTTTGGGGGGATTCAAATCGGCCGATAATTTTAATTTCCGAGGCTATAGATGGGTCCTGAATCACAAATTTTGCACCAGAATGAAGAATTGAGCATTCAAGAAGAACTCTTAGCAGTTGCTCTAAAGATTAGTCCAAAAGCTTTAATGGAGTTGAAAGTACATATTTAATTTGATTCTAATATAGGATATATTCAATTTGGTGGATTCAGATCACGGCGGATCAATCGAGTCCGATGAGCTTGGTATGTTGATGCAAACTTTGGGAATGAAAAAGGAAAGAATTAATGAAATCACTGACAAAATCATGAAAGATTTTGGAAACACAAATTCCATCGACTTTCCATCATTTTGCAAAGCAATGGTTAAACCGGAATCTCCAAGCCAGGACAAGCAAGATATAGAGCAAGCTTTTTATTCCTTATTTGGGAAACAAACCATCGAGGTAAGCACAATCAAGGAAACTTTAAAATTATGCGCCAAAGATGATGATTTTGACAAGATTATTGAAGCCGTGTTTCCAGGCGACAAAATTAATATTTCCCAGTTTATAGAATCTAATTTATATAACTTAAATTAATAAAAATTTTGAGGAGTGAGTCATGGAGATCAATCTTTGCCCTGCTTTTGATGCACACATTCACTTAAGACAAGGTGAGATGATGGAAAGCGTGACAAAGTTAATCGCCAAGGGCGGAGCATCTACAGTGTATGTCATGCCGAATTTGTCACCACCAATTACAACTATTCAGCAAGCTGTTGAGTACAAAAATCGGTTGAAAGAAATTGACGATTCAATTATCTACCTTATGTCTCTTTATTTAGTTCCATCAATAACTGATAACGACCTAATACGAGCCAAAAATTGCGGAGTATATGGAGTAAAATGGTATCCTAAAGGTGTTACTACAAAATCCGACCTAGGTGTTGAGAATATTGAATCGTGTTATCGAATTTTAAAGATCATGGAAAGAGAAGATTTAATCTTGAATATTCATGGAGAAGTACCATTTAGTACGGAATCAATTTCTGTCTTAAATGCTGAGGAGCGTTTCATTCCTACACTGATCAAGATAAGAAAGGATTTTCCTGCTTTGAAAATTGTGATGGAGCATGTTACTACAAAAAAGATGATGGATGCTATTATTTCAATGGATGATCGAATTGGTGCAACAATTACTGTACATCACTTGGACATTACTGTAAATGATTGGGCAGGGAATTCTCTAAATTTTTGCAAACCAGTTGCAAAATCACCGGAGGACCGAGCGGCATTGTGGAATGCTATCAAATCAAAAAACCCAAGAATATTTTTAGGAAGCGACTCGGCCCCGCATGGGCGTTCAGACAAATTAAAGTCACCCGCAAATGCTGGAATCTTCACAAGTCCCATATTGCTACCATATCTGGCTCAACTATTCGAATCTCAACAATGTGTAGAACTTTTGGAGAATTTCTCGTCCACTTTTGGTAGACAATTTTATAATTTGCCAAAAGAGACCCACACAATTACACTTCGAGAGAATCCCAAAAGAATTCCTAGAAATCCGGATGTTCCGTACTTCAAGGAAGATATTCTTTTAAAGTATGAAATCAAATAAATCCATTTCTTCTCCTTTAGAACAGATGTCTGTCCCTGAGTTCGTTCAAGTGAAAACTGGTGATAATGAACTGGTGTATAAAAGGCTGAGTATTCTCCCTCAAAGAATGTCAACATTGAAGGAATGTTGGCCAGTATTTTATGATTCCGTGTCATCTTTTATGATGGTGCGCTTTAACCCCAAAACTAAGATTATTGAACTCAAATGCGGCGATGAATTGCTACTAAGCAAAGTTGCGGATGTAATTAAGGCGTTTAATTGTGGGTTTTCTATGGAAGACTCATTACTTATGATGCGAATGGATGATATGAATCTTTTTAGTTTTCACGTTAGAGATGTCAAGTCATTGAGTGGGGAACACTTTAGTCGGTGTGTTGGTAGGATCTGTGGTTATCAGGGAAAAACCAAGTATGCAATAGAAAATATGACGAAAACTAGGATAGTCGTTGCAAACGGTCGTATTCATATTTTAGGCCAGCATAACAATTTACAGGTTGCAAAACGTGCTATATGTGATCTTATTCTAGGGAGAACCGCGGGTAGAGTATACAATTCTGTCAGAGTGATTTCCAATGCAATTAAGAGTAAAGGCTTATAGAATAAATATGAAAAATAATTTTAGGTCACTAATGAGTGATAAATTTTCTCATTTGGAAAGGTTCGAGAGAGAGTCACTGGTATATTTAAATTCAGTTAAAGAACAGAAAGACTTCAATCTCATTCACTTGCCACACATCTTGAGCATTTACAGGAGCCACAAAAATAATGACAAAATTTCGATTCAATTTCAAGTTACTTGTCTCCAAATCTTAGAAAAGTTTACAAAAGTCGCGATTGACGACTTGGCAAGAGAAAATTTAATCACTGAATATGAGAAAAGTTTGAGCAGTAGCAATATCTATGTTCAAAAAGCTGCTTTGATTTGCATTAATAGAATGGTTCAATTTCCAGTTATTGCAGGACTTCTTTCTTCCGAATCTGTTGAATTAATAGCAAAGTTGTCCAGCATTGAAAGTTTCATTGAAATTTCATTTTCTATTTTTTCTTTAATCGTTACTAATTCAGAAGATAAATTTGAGTTGATCTTTGAAAATATTCAGAACCTTAACGAGCGATTATCGGATATAAAATCACAGCGATCTGTAATAGCATTTATAGGTACTTCCGCAAAATCAGTTCCAAAAGCTGCGAAACTATATGTAGAAATGCAACTAATACCATTGTTATGGAAAGAAGCCTACAATCACAGATATCCTAGGCAAATAGTACAGGCTATTACTTGCATTGCAAGCCATAATCTAGAATTGGCTTTACAAACCTTGACGGATAATTTTCAGGATGTGTTGAGGGAATTATTAATTAAAGAAGATCTTGAGTCTAGAAATATTGCAATGCTTTATTGTATGACTTGTTGCCGTCATGGTGGTACTGTCTGTGAAAAATTTATTAATTTCATCGAGCCGTTTGTAGTGCCATATTTAAAAGAAATGCCATCAGACTTAATTTTGAGTTGCATCATAACTGTAGGTTGCATAGCTGCAACTAGTATGGAATTCTCTGCAAATGTTAAGCAATACGATTTGCTTGATGAATTGCTAGATTTGATGTTAAGGCCAAATTTCGACCTTAAAACAAATATAGTATGGTGCCTTACTCATATGGGTAAACACAGCACAGAAGATTGTGACAAAATTGCAGAGAAGGGATTCGTAAATATAGTCTTTAAAGTGATGATAAGCTCGTCAGATACCGAATTGATAGCCAAGTGCGACCGATTTCTTAAAGTATTAATACCCATATGCTCGAATGACTTAGCGTTGGTCGGTTTCTTGTCTGCAGATACGAAACCTTCTATTTTGCTTATTGTTTTAGAAAGATTAGTCATTCTCTTAAAAAATCCAGATCAAAAAAAAAAGTTTATGAAAGGTGGATACCTACATAAAACACAAGAATTACGAGTCATTTATACTACTCAAGCTGCGAGCCTGCCTATTTTGGATGCAATTATGAGTATAAACAATCTTTATCCTGGTGAAATTGTCCAATTTTGTTCGCCAGAGTACGGATTAGAATTAATCGAAACTCTTGACGAATACGTAGTTCCAAATACTTTAGAGTCCTTGAAAACTGGTGAGATAAAATATTAATAAATAAAGGAGTTTTTATGATTCACTTTGAACACAATCAACACAACCTTACTAATTATTCTACCAATAGGTATGAAAGTGCCACGCTAAACGGTGATTTGATTTCGGATGACCTTTCATGTATTAGAGGACATGGCACATATCTCTCGGGATCTACTATAAAGTCTAATTTGATGGGCCAAGTTGAGTCTGTTAATCGATTAGTGATCGTTCATCCATTAAACTCAAAATACAAAGGGAACACCGGTGATGTAGTTATTGGCAGGGTTGTTGAGATAGTACCAAAAAAGTGGCTATTGGACATTCAAAGTGATAATTTTGGACAACTTATGCTCACTTCTATTGGTTTACCTGATGGTGTTCAAAGGCGGAAAACAGAGGAAGATGAATTGCAAATGCGGAAGTATTTTACTGAATATGATGTCGTTATTGCTGAGGTACAGCAAATTAATTTCGATGGTACTATCAATTTGCAAACTAGAAATGATAAATACGGTAAAGCCGATAACGGAGTTTTAGTCAAAGTACGACCTAGTCTTGTCAAAACTTGCCCCAGTCATTTTTTGGAGATAGGATCAGAAACTAGAATTATTTTAGGAAAAAATGGTTATATTTGGATACAGGGAAATAATTTTCCGATTCAAGCGATGCTATTTAATATATTGGAGGCAATGAATATTGAGAACATATCCATTTCTGATCAATCGCTCCAGAGTGCAATTTCAATATGTAAAGTAAAAGCGGATCCTCTAAAATTTACTAAATCAAAAACAGGAAGAAAAGAACTTGCAGAGCAGCTTATCATATCAAATCAATAAACTCCTGCCTTATAGCCCTGAAATCTCTATGCAATAACTCTTTCAGCTTACTCGAATCATCAATTCCTTCAATTATTTTCTTCGTGACATAAACTGGGGGAAGCTGATCTTGCTTGATTGACGGAGCATGTTCAATGAATTTTAATTGCTGCATTACATAAGTTTTGATAAGTTCTAATTCGCTTTCAGTATTTTCGTTTTTATAAAACCCATTCAATTTAGGAGTAATAACATGGTCAGGACCAAAAAACCCTCTATAAGCACAATCGTCAGGTATAGACTGTGGCAATCTCGCATTGCATACGGTTGCGGTTTCATAAGCCCAACAACGTGCCACATTGCGGATGGTATAACCACCACCACCTAACAAAATCATAGGAATGTTGAAAGACTTTATAAATTCAACGCATGCAGCATGCCCCTGGATGCTTAAATTGAATGGACCAAGTCTATCAAGTCCAAGACTATCAGCACCTGCTTGAAGAACGACAGCACCTGGTTGAAATTGATTGATACAGGCTCTCATAACAGATTTAAACAGCCTGAGATATTGCGAGTCAGTAATGCCTTGCTTCAGTGGCACATTTATGCTAAAATTCTTGCCTTCATTGAATCCGATTTCCTGCAAACTGCCTGTGCCGGGGAAAAAGTCAAATCCATCTGGCTGAACACCATATCGATGAAAACTAACAGTCATAACTCTGTCAGATGTATAAAATGCCTCCTGAACTCCATCGCCGTGATGAACATCAATATCGATATACAATACTCGTGGGTGAGATTTTAATAATTCTTGTATGGCTAAAACAATATCGTTTACGTAACAAAAGCCGGATGCGCTGGACCTATGTGAATGATGTAATCCGCCGCTCCAATTTACAGCAATGTCGCATTCTTTATTATTTATCAATTTTGCACTTAAAATCGAAGCACCAGAATATTCCTGGCAATACTCGTATACAGATTCAAATAATGGACAATCATTTGTGAGAGGAAGGTAATGATGATCTGGGTCCTCAGTCTTCTTTTGTAAAAATGAAATGTATTCTGGTGAATGAAAATTTGTTAGTTCCGCATAGCTAGCGATTGGGGCCTTGTAAACTGTCATTTCCTGATATAGGTGATAATTCATAACTAAATCATGAGTTAAAGCCAAGCGACTCGGTTTCATTGGGTGGTTTTCAGCATAATAATGAGTTCCGATTGTGTCACTGTACATGTAAGCAATATTTTTGTTTGAACCTAAATACTCAGTATGATTTTTATTTGAACGTACGGGCTCTAATTCTAATAATTGTTCTAGAGTAACTGACATTTGAACCCAAAAAATGTTTTATCTCCTTTTTACCTATTATTTATTAGTATCTTTTTTAGCCAATTTAGCTGCAGTCACGCCTTGCTGGACGAAATATTTAGCCAGAAAAGTTGATTCCTCCATTTTTAGATTGCCACAGGATTCAAAAAGTTTGGTGGCATTCTTTTGATGTTTGTATGCAAGTTTATAATCTTTCATTCTGTAATAATGGTTTGCCATTAAACTTTCAAAGTTACCTAGAGATTCTGGATCTATGTATTCAGACTTAAATCGATCGAAGACTTCTGTGAATTTTTCTGGCTCGAGTAACTCTATTGCAGAGAGTAGAACATCCAAATTGAAGAATACCTTGTATGTTGGAATGCTATAAAAATCACGTATTCTATGAATATGAGCGGCAATAATGGGGATTAATTGGGGGCTTGAATAAGTACTTAAACTAGCAACCGCTTCCTAAATTAAAATTAAATACATGGCAATCAAGTGCCTCTTGAGAAAATGGCCCGTTCACCATTTCAGTACAATAACTAACTTGTAGAATTTCACTAAATAGGTCCTTAACAGCAGTATCTTTAGAGCTATCAACGTTAAGATTTTGAATCTCTCGTAAAGTTTGCTCACATCGAATTTGGAGTGTCTCGCTGGAGTTCTCGCCGTATACAAAATGCATGGCACTTAACAAATCTTCTGACTTTAAAAGCTTTAATGATCCAACAGTATGGTTAGATGATTTTGTCAATGGTAGAAAACAAACAAAATCTTTCAATTCGAATTTAAACTCATTCTCTTCCATTTTTTGCAGTGCGAATTTTGACAATCGAATCCCAATAACTTCGCAAATACGTTTGACAAGCAAAATGTTTTGGCCAGTGCTACATTCAACCAAGTATTTTCGCCATTTTAGATCTTTAATGTCTAGAGTTGGTAACTCATTTAGTATGTCAATAATTATCTTTTTAGATTCTACAATAGAACGCCCAGAAGACTTCATAACGAAAAAAGATTTTACGCTTCTTGCAGCTATTTCAGTCTCCAATAAAAGTATGAGTGCTACGACTCTGTCATAATTCATGTATGCAAGTGGAAGTTCCGGGATTTTGTATTTGAGTTTAGATTTTAGTAATTTATCTGAATTATCAACAACAGATTTGTACAGAGAAACTATGTCAGCATTCAAATTGTTGGAGATTTTCAAATTGAGAAGAATATCTCTCAGTAAACCTATATATCTTACGTTAATTCCAAAACTATGCATAAAATCAACTAGTCTCGTACCTGATACGATCGGATCTGGTTTTAAAAGCAATTCCAATAGTAATGTAGGAATTACAATACTCTCAAGGTATTTAGAAATAATATCACAATTGTCTGAAAGATTATATTCCAAGTTTTTCGAGTAGCATTCTCGGAACGACTGTACAAGCTCATTTCGGAAATACATGATATTGTGTGCAGGCACAGTATGAGCATTTGCATATCTTTGCGCAGAAAATGCATCCTCGGGCGTTAAGCGAATAATGTCAGATAAGTAAAATTTTGAATCAGAACATTTAGCAATTCTAGATTGTTTTAGAAAGACGGACTGAAAATTATCAGAATGTTGAATAAGATTAAATCCTAATTTCTTGGATAAATCAGAAGTCTCCAATTCATTCGAGTTGATAAATGAGTCGCATTCTTGATCTTTTTGAGAATTTCCATATACAACTTCAGATTCCAGCATCGCCTTAAAAGAATTTCCAGCAATAGCTTGAACAAGGTAATGTTTGCCACCGTATTTTACGAGACATGCCATAGTCGTGCTAATTGAATCTATTCCCAAGCTTTCAAAAATGGAAATGGCTTCAATCTCCTTGTTTGCTAGTGAATTGACAGCAAGTATATTGTGGTAAGTATTATCATTATATTGTTCATACCAATCACCCACAGGTCCAAAAAAAAGATTATTCCATACATAAATGTACTTATCAGAGCTATCTTCCGGATTAATAGGAAGGATTCCACCTTGAATAATGGATAATACTCCAGAAACTGCCAAATCTTTAAATTTTTTTTGCAACATAGTGATGTTTTTATCAGCCTCAATACATTGTATCTCACTTGCGTCGTCTGATAAACCTGAAGTTCTAGAAAGTTGCATTTCCACATTAATGCTACCGAGACGAACGTCTTTTGCGAGACTTTCAAAATTAATTCCGGGATTTACAATATCTACACAATTGTACTTTTGAAATTCAATAAATGTATGTTCGATAAAATGAGAATCATCAAAACTAGCATCATAATGAGAAACGTCAAAATTTACACGCAGCAAATCTACCAGATTGCTGTACTTTGTATCTTTAAAGTAGAATCCATCTATCATCGAATAAATCTTGTTTCCCTTGAAAGTAAAAATAAAGAGAAGACCATCCGAAACATCTTTGAAGGATTTTTCATAGGATTCAATCTTAATTAATGCATCTTCAGAAGAATGTATCAGTTCGGAGGTACGCACTAAAGGAATGATATCCCCATGGGTCAACACCTCATTGAAGATACCCCCTCGTGGTTGCAAAACTTTTGACAATCTATTAATGTGAAGTTTCGCAGTAAATTCAGTATATTCCTTAATTTTGATTGTAAATCTGTACGGAAGCTGTAAGTCTTGCACTTTCGTATCCGGGTTTAAAACGCTATTATTATGCAGTAAATCAAATCCATTAGTTGTGTATTTCAGTAATAAATTACCGATATAGTCATACAAAGTTTTAATAGTACAGCCATCTTTTCCATTAAGGGTAAATTTTTCATCGCCATCGCCAGTGAATTCAATTGGAAATGTGATTTGCGACTCCGATGTCATCTCCTAAAATTGGAAAATGAATCATTGTAGGCCAATATAATATGGAAATAAATGTGAATGTCATTGTAAGAGTGAGACCAGTTGAGAACGAGCAATGCATAGCTATAAATGAAAATACCATTACAGTGGATACTGCTAATAGTGAATCCTTTACATTTGACAAGGTTTTTGTGAATTCCACTCAATCAAACTTATTTGAAGAAAGTGTACTAAAATCGTTTTTAGACAAAGCTATCGATGGTTATGCAGTCACTGTCTTTGCTTATGGGCAAACATCTTCTGGAAAATCATTTACAATATCTGGAAATGAAGTCCCAGATGGAATAATTCCTAGAGCCTTAAATTATATCTTTACGGAATGCAGTAATAGAAAGAAAATTATTCGCGCTTCCTATTTGGAAATTTACAACGAGCAAGTACACGATTTACTAAATATGAATGGAAAAAATTTGCAAGTGAGGTGGAACAAGACAAGCGGTTTTTATGTCGAAAATTTATTTATAGTGCAGTGTGATCTGTATGATGATGCTCTTGCTGTTATGGAAGAAGGACTGAGAAATAGGAGAATTGCGGCTCATGCACTGAACGATAACTCTTCTAGGAGCCACTCAATCATGAATATATATATTGAAACAGAAGAAGAAAGCAGTGATGGAATGGTGGTATCGAAACTCGGTAAAGTGAGCTTTGTGGACCTGGCCGGGAGTGAACGAGTAAAAGATACAAAAACTAAGGGAATTAATTTCTCAGAGACTTCCAATATAAATAGATCATTATTAACATTAAGCCAGTGTATATCAGCCCTAAGCGATCCAAAAAAGGTGCTTACTCACATTCCTTTTAGAGAGAGTCAATTAACAAAGCTTCTTATGGATTCATTAGGAGGAAATGGATTCACTTTAATGATTGCTTGCTTAAATCCAGCAAAAATGCATTTATATGAAACCTTGCAAACTTTGAGATATGCCAGCCGTGCTAAAATAATAAAAAATAAGCCAAGAATTATAATAGATCCTCGAGAGGAAGTAATTTGTACTAATCTAGCTCATTTTAAAACTTAAGAAAGAAAATCACGATTTAAAAGCTTTATTGAGTGCTACAGAGAATGAAAATTTCCAAAATTTAGATCTCTCAAAAACTCATAAAACTATTTCATTGAGTTTTGATAAATTAATACGGGAGCTGGCGCAATTGAAATACGAAAAGGAAGAGCTTGAGCGGGCAAAAGAGGTTTTGGGGTTTAGTAACCAGGTATTGATGCAGGAAAATGAGAAACTGAGACACTTCAAGGCTGCAAGTCTTTCTAAAAATTCTAAAAATGAAATACAAATTCATTCCGGTGAAACTAAATCAAAATCACTTGAAAGAAAGAATTCATCAACAAAACTTGATGTTGTAAAACTAAATCAAGACTTGAGACACGAATTGGACTCGCTCGAACTTGAGATCCAAAAAATGAATAAAATTTCTATTTCCTAATAAATTCTTGTCAAAATCTCAAACTCACATTGAATGAAAAACAAAACGCAGGCCAAGCCCATTATCAACAGGGTCAATGCATTAATTGGACCAAATAATGAATGTCCAATATGTGCCAAATGTTTTTGTGACCAGTCAACTGCATTGAGACATTTAAAGCATGTTCATGCACCACCTATAAAATGTGATTATTGCCTTAAAAGCATTAAAGTTGGAGGAAGGCCAGATGTGTTAAGAAACCATTTGCTAAGATGCCCTCAATTTGTAAAGAAATTTCCAAACGATTCTTATGAACAAGCAAAAACTCAAGCGAAATCGATTTATGGTAGAATTAAAAAAAATAGAGACAAGGCCTTTCAACCGCAATCATTAGCGCATAGCGACTCTGGATATCTAGAGCTACCGGCTGAATTTATCGTTATCGAGGGAACATACCAATATTCCGCCGAATTGGATTTATCGCTTGATTCCGATTCGTTCCCTACTCAATTGTTTCCTCCAGCGTGTGAATCTCAAGCTGACTATGATGTTTATCAATAATAAATTCCTTTAATTTCGACTTACCATTCTTCAAAAGTTTTGACTAATAAATTGTTTAGAAGTTTCAGATGGATGAAACCGCTCGAATTGAATGCTCTCAGACGAAGCGTCTATCAAATATCAAACAAAACCACAACTTCAGCAATATCTAGAATTTTGGAAGCCTTGACCAGATCTAAATATGACCTTGTTGATCGAACTCAATTAGCCGAAATCACGGCAACGAAAAGGCCAAATACATCCACTATAAATTGCTTTTTACATCTATCTGCAAAATCTGGTAATTTTTCACGACCGTTTAGACTTTACGAAGAGACTAAAAATCTGATCTCCTTAGAAACTTTAAGAGAGTTTGCAATTTTTGCTCAAAAAGTAAATGACCCAATTTATGTGTCAGAAGTAATAGAAACGTCAAAAAAGTTAGTGGTGGATCCTCTCAAAGTTAAAAATAATATAGGAGCCGCATTCAAATATATCATTGCTGGAAAATCTATTCTTATATGTCTGTTCTTTAATTTGCATTTTTTACCAACGCTAATTCTTCTTGCCGCAAACACAGCTATGCTATATTTTATTCGACCAGCTCAACGCGAAACTCTCAAAGCGATTACCAATTTAGAAACGAAATATTTTTTTCACCCATTCAATACATGGACAACCGATATGATTACAAACTATATCATTACTTTGAGAGCAGCTGAGCAAGTTCGAAATGACAGAATAGAAGACTTTGAATCGAAGTCTAGGATATCAACTTTAATTAACTCTAAAACGATTCACGATAAATTCAAGTCGAAACAGTTTGAGAGTGTCATTGATTCTTATATTGGAAATGAAAAAACAACTCCATCAGCAGTTGCGAGTGTCATGAATTCGTATTTTGAGACGGGCAAGCCTTTAGAAGCATTAAAGTTATACGAAGAAAACAGAGCTAATATTTTTAATACTCATATAAATAGAAAGAGATTTGTTCTTAACAACTTAATTAAATCTCTCGGATTCAGTGGATTTCCTCAGTATGCTGAATTTGTATTACTAAGTGAATTTCACAGATTGAATGTAAAGCCAACATCGAGATCCTTGATAAAAGTTGTACAATCTCTTCAAAATTGTGACGATTCATATTCTAGATTCTGGCACAATTTGAAAAATTCAACTTCTGTTGATTCGATTTATATTTCCGAAATATTTGGAATTTCTTACCACGATATTATGAACATTATCAAGAATCGCTGTGATCTTATAGAAACATTACCTGGGAGTTATAAGTCTGAAATTGTGGATCCACTTCGAGTCGCTTTTGCGTATTTTAGACAATTAGAAAAGTTTGATGCTATATCAGTCGGAGTTTTCATGACGTCGTGCATTATGAGCAAGCAGCACTACGCCACTGTGAGATTATTTAGTATGTTCCACCAAATTACAGAGATTGATTCATCCGAACTATACTTTTTGGATCCTTTCAGTGGAAATCGCATTAATTTAGACATGTCGATATTTGAACCTCCCCAATTTAGCTTTTTTGATGAAATGCTACTTTTTGGAAAGTCTTCGATAATCAACCGCACCAGATTTTATCCTCCTTCAGAAAGAATGATGAAAGTTGCCAGAAATGCACTAAGTGCATTGGGTTTGGCTTCTGACGATATAAATACACAATTTAGAATTAGAAGCGCCAACCTTATATCATTAGATCTACACTGAATTTATTCTCATCACACGAATTTGGTAAAATCTTATCGGCGACAAGATATCTTATCGGGGTAATTAGTTCTGCGATCTAAGAGCAATAAATGGAGACTCACCTTCAATAATTCGCTTTCTATGTCTTTTCAAGACTACTCTATATTTAAACGACTCTATTCCAGTGAAGATCACGTTGTTTATTTAGTAAAGAAAGAAAGTAAATTTTTGATTAGGAAGGATGTTTGCTCTGGGGCTACTAAAATTCCCAGTCATCCCCACATTCAAAATTATATCCACAAACATGGAAACAAATACTACTTCGATCTACCACCTTCTAATGGCTTTAATTCATTGCAACGCAAACCTCAGATGATGATCAAAGTTTTGGTCGAATTATTTGGCGTCTTATATAGCATGGAACAAAAAAACACAAAGCATGGTCGGGTCACTTTAGAAAACATTAGAGTTAAGAATGGCAGCCTTTATTTAATTAATTGCGCACTTGCAAGTTGTCCAAAGGAAAATGTCAAATCAGACATATCTCAATTCGGAGACTTATTGCAGCTTATATTCTTCGATCACTGTGGAAAAGATACCACATGTAGACCAAAGAGATTAAAAAAGTTTATAAAGAAGTGCCACATGAAAGAAGCCTTATTCGAAAATTTGAAACGAGAATTTCATTGCGTGTTTTCTTCGCAAACTTCTTTAAAACGCTGTCAATCCTTATTAAGAAGGTCAAATTTAGCTGGTTTGCCGCCAATTCAAGACGAAGCGATCTCTATAGCGAAAGACTTTCGACGTGCAAGTATGGGCGACATACATAGCATGACTAAGATCGGGGAATGCTACGCCACGGATAAAAGACAAAGCGGATGTTCTATATATTGGCTAAAAATGGCTGCTTGGAATGGTTGTTCTAAAGCATGTTTGGAGTTATGCAAAATATATATTAAAGGTCCAAAATCGTTGCAAAACTTTATCGCAGCGGAAGCGTTACTAAAAACACATCTTAACTCATACGAATCGCTTGAATTGTACGCCGAATTACAGATTGTTCGTCAGGATGGCAATATGGACCTGGCTCAGATGCTATTAAAAAGAAGTCTGGCAAAAGCAAGACCATCTGCTTACGTTCTAATGGGAAGAATATATCAATTGAAAAATATTCCAGAGAAGTCTACATTGTTCTTTCAAAAAGCCGCTAACCTCGGTAACTGCGCTGGTCGATATTATTATAGTATCGATTTGGTGGAAGGCATTTTAATGAATAAAGACCTGGATAAGGCCAAAAATTTGTTACATAAAAATGACGAATTTCATCATCCCGAAAGTTTGCTGCTTTTAGGAAACGTACACGAAATGGAAGGAGAGTTTGCATCAGCTTATCTTTCTTATAAAAAAGGTGCGGCTCTCCAAGATTGCTCGTGCGCCATTGAGCTTGCCAAACTTCAAAGTGCTGGTAAAGGATGCGAAGAAAACAAGTCATTAGCTATTAAAACCCTAAGAAGCATTTCTTCAGAATGCCCTTATGCATATTTCAAATTGTATTTAATATATGAAAGTGTGAATGATATATTGAACGCGGATGAAGCATTGAAATTTGGAGCCTTGAAAGGTTGTGAGGAGTGCATTGAGAAAATGCATACCGGAAACTTAAATCGATTAGATTCGACTCCAACAAAATGGAGAAGGTTGATGTCCATTTTGCCAAAAGTATTTTATAAGTAAATTAATTGTGGGATATCTCCTAAAGAAAAAGTATAAAATATAAAAAAGTAGAGTCAAACCTGAGATCGAATACATATTCATCAGCATCAGTACGTTAATCAATCTCTTTTGAATTTAATTTGGGATATCTCCTTGATGCAAAATGACAAACAAATACGTTTCTATTCGTCCACCACGAGAAGTGGGCTATCTTCCTATGGAGACATTTGTCATTGGAATAAGTGTGAAAAGAAATGTACAATCAGTTATCAATGCATTGTCAAACTCAGAAGCAACACGTCAAAAATTTAGGCATTTAAAAGTTATTCGTCCTTTAAAGCTAAATGAAGAATTCTATGGTTTCGTGTGTGATGTTGAAGACTATTTTGCTATTCTTCTAGGGCAAGCGGTCCGCCTCGACAAAATTAAACTTACAGTTAATGAATTCATCATTCAATTTCTGCTCGTAAAATTGCCATCGTTACCACCATTATCTAGTATACAATATGACCGTGTTAAAAATCTGTGGCCAATACATTTTAAATGTAATTTGGACAAGTCGTACAAATTGTCAGACTCCTCTTACATTACACAGCAAACTGAGCGAATCGTCAAATCCGGATTTACTTGCGCCATTATTAATCCGACATTATCTATTGAAATTGCTACTAACCATATTGCACCATTTGATTCTTCTCAAATTTTTGATCATCCAGTTATGACTCTTCTAGACTTATTAGCAATTGATGAATTGCGTTGTAATAACGATAAACGCTATCTCGCAACAGACTGTGATTGTTTTATTAAATTCGAACCATGTGTCATGTGCGGAATGGCTCTTCTTCATTCCAGAATCAAAAGAATTTTTATTTTAAGAGGTAGCAGTACCTTGAGTGATTGTGGCCATGACAAAGCTTTTTCTCAATTTTACTTGCACTGCCAAAGTGATTTAAATCATAGATTTCTAGTTTATAATGCTGATTGCTCACCCTAATCTACGGTTTGATTAAGAAATAAATAAGATTATTTTTCAAACTTATGCTTCACAATTCCATCTCAATTAAAAACATATCTTCCCTAGGTAGGTGGTCCACTTCATCTGGAAAGAAAAAGACGCTGAATATGTTGCTAAATGCCAACGATGAATATTATCAATCTTGCTCGCCGAGTGCACCTCATACCATCTACGTAGATTTCGAAGCTGAAAAGTATGTCGATAGCGTAAAAATTAAACTTGATCTGGCCGACGAGACGTATTTACCGGATGAAATAGAAATACTGGGTGGATCTCATTTGTCAATGGTCACAATTACGACGAAAAAACTTCCATCACCAGTTTTCGAAGCTTGGGTTATCTTTGATATAAATTATGACTTGTGCGCATTAGCTATACGTATCAATAGCGTCAAAAGTGGGGGGCAAGACGTCCGGCTGTCTCAGATTCAAATACTTGGATATTGAATTATTGCCACGATAAAATTAAAACTTTTTTGTAACATGATCTTGAGCATCTGGATTGTGAATAAAGCTGGCAGTTTAATCTATTCTAAAGACTATAATCCAAACAAACAGTCAAATATACGCACTTTAACATCAAATGACGCTATTGTCTTGGCTTCAACATTGCATTCTTTGACAGCGATATCGAGCAGAGTCAGTCCAATCTTAGGCAGAGGAGTTCCTAGCCGGGGTTTGCGACAAATATTTACCACCTTGTTTACGATATATATACATACCACAATTACGGGCATAAAATTCATAGTATTGACAACACCGTCAAATAGTTCCATGGAATCGTTTTTTCTCAAATTGCATGAAGCCTATAGCGACTTTGTCGTTAAAAATGCATTTTACACACTTGAACATCCTATTAAAAACCCTTTGTTTGACCAACAGTTAGACAACTTGCAAAAATTGGCAAACTGATAGATTCGTTTATTCGAAAATAAATTTATTTTCGAGCAGCGTCGTAATTATTTACAAACCACTCAATGCTGCTTCTTAAGGCAACATGAAAGTCCGTAAATTCAAACTCTGGGTATAATGTTTTCAATTTGTGATTGCTACTTGGTTTGCGATATTGTCCATCAGATTTAGATGTATCCCAAATAATGTCTTGTTTGTAACCCATGATAGATGCGATGCTTTCCGCCACCTCTTTTATAGGTATCTCTTCATTCTCTGAAGGTGATAAGATGATTGGCTCTGTACTGTTGTACTCAAACATGACCCAAATAATAAGTTTAGCTAGATCCAAGCTATAAATAAATTGTCTTAATGGTGAACCAGATCCCGAAACAGTAAAACTTGTCCCTGTTTCTAAATAAAAGTAAGTTACGCTTGGCTATATAGCACTTATGGATCAAAGCTGGGATAACATGCGCATTATCCAAGTTGTAGTTGTCGTGAGCACCAAAGATATTTGTAGGAATGACACTCGTAAAATTTAAGCCATACTGGTCCTTATACATTTGATTGTATACATCAATCATTCGTTTCGCATATGCATATCCAAAATTACTGGGATGTGGAGGACCCAAATGTATTTTTTCTTCAGTTAAAGGATAATCTACTTTATCAGGAAATATGCAAGTGCTTAAGCAACTTACTACCCTGCACTCATATTGAGCTGCGGTAGATAAGATATTGTCATTCATCAAATTGTTTTCATGTAAAAAGTCAGCCTTATATCTCATGTTTGCGAAGAGACCTCCGACTTTCGCAGCAAGATGCAGTACGTGTGTTGGTTTGTGTTCCTCGAAGTAATTCTGAACCTCTTGCAAATTAAGTAAATTGCAATCATTCGATGACGCAAAAATCCAGTCTCCTTTTATGTTGTCTTGCTTGACGACGCTTTGAACTGCTCTTCCCACAAGACCTGTCGCTCCAGTTACTAGAATTTTTGGTTGTGAAGTCAAGTCGAACCTCTCAGCAAGCATCAAAATTTGAAACCTCCTGAAAATAAACGACAAAGCGTGATGTGTCAGATAAAGACGACGTCTAAGACGGATTGTAATAAATAGCAAACTTGGGCGAAGCTATTGATGTTGAGTGAATCTAGCAAAGTGGCACTAATTACTGGCATTAACGGTCAAGATGGAAGTTATCTCGCGGAATTGTTATTAGAAAAGGGCTACATGGTACATGGTATAATTAGAAAAGCCAGCATATTAAATACAGAACGTATAGATCATTTGTATGAGCATCCCAATTTAAAATTGCATTACGGAGATTTAACAGATGCCACGTCACTTTTGACCCTGTTAGCATCTATAACACCAAATGAAGTATACAACTTGGGGGCTCAGAGTCATGTTAAGGTATCTTTTGAATTGCCAGCCTACACCGCCCAAGTAGATGGAATTGGAACACTCCATATGCTAGAATGCATTTTGAAACTTGGCTTCCCATGTAAATTTTACCAAGCAAGTACTAGTGAGCTTTACGGAAAGGTTCAAGAAATACCTCAGAGTGAAACAACTCCATTTTATCCACGGTCACCGTATTTTTGTCTAATTTAGATATGGTGTAGCGAAACTTTACGCTTATTGGATAACGGTGAATTATAGAGAACAGGGCTTGTTCGCATGTAATGGAATACTTTTTAATCACGAGTCCCCAAGGCGTGGAAGAACATTTGTAACACGTAAAATAACAAGGGCAGTCGCTGAAATCGTCAGCGGGCTTACTGATAAAATCGTTCTCGGAAATTTAGATGCTCGTAGAGACTGGGGCCACGCTAAAGACTATGTCGAAGGAATGTGGAGAATTTTACAGCAAGACGTTCCAGAGGACTACGTTCTTTCAACGGGAGAAGATCATTCTGTCCGTGAATTTGTGGAACTTGCTTTTTCATATGTCGGGATCGAAATCAATTGGGAAGGCGAAGGGGTTGACGAAATTGGAAAAGACCGTAAAACAGGAAAGCTTTTGGTAGAAGTCAGCCCGAAATACTTTAGACCAACAGAAGTGGAGCAATTACTTGGCAATTGCTCTAAGGCTAAGAAAAATCTGGGCTGGACTCCCAGCTGCACATTTAAAGAATTAGTTGAAGAAATGGTGGAATCTGACTTGGCAGAAGTTAAAAAAGGATATAAATAAAGGCATGCTTTACTCTTCATCTGAAATTTTCTTAATCATTTGAAATGCCGCATTCAATTCTTCATCTAGACCAAACATGGTCACAACTAGACTCTCATCCTTCAAGTACTCTTTCTCGAATTTCACCCCACTGTCGTAACCAATCTGTTTCAAATTAGAATCACGGTCTCCCAATACCTTACTTTGCATGCTCTTAGGTATTGTGATTTTTCTTCTGCTAGAAGCATTCTTGGATTTTGAAATTTTATCTTTGTCTGATAAGGTGGTTTTTGTTACAGCACGATTCTCACTTATTTCATCCACATTCTTATTCTTACGTTTATCTTCCGATTTTTCACCCCTAGGAGATGTTCTATATAAAACGCCTTTATGGTCTACTAGCTTGCTAGGATCATAATAAATATTATTCACTGGAGAGTCTTTAATCCAGTCTAATATTTTGGTCAAAGCATAATGGATGTCATCTCCAATAATCAAAACCATTCTGTCTGTAGATTGTGGAAGAAGATCGTCAAAGCATGTAACTTTGATTCCATTTTCTCTTAATTCTTTCACGTTAGAGCCTTTTTTACCAATAATTGTTCCTATCAAGAAATGTGATAGTAAAATTCTCAACAACATTTGGTTTTTTCTTATTTTCTCAGCAATAAAGGCACAACTTTTTGATAAATCTTCAGCTGGCCCGTTCAAAGAACAAATACGGTCATAGCAGCCCTCAATGTGTTCACTGATAGCAATTCTCACATCAAAATCAGCCCTAATTTTTTCAATCGTGCTGCCTTTAGATCCAATGATTATGCCTGCTTCCTTGTTATTGAGAAGCAATCGGATAGTGATATTTTTAGAAGTCATGTATTCAGTAGGAGATCTCAAAAAAGATTTGCACATTTATTAAAGGCAGCTCCTAATAATTACATTGGTGATTGATTGGACGGTTTCCTTCGAAGTGTATATTCCGAATGAAATTCCTAGTTTATAGCGTTCGTGGCAATTTAAATCCGGGGTCAAGATAACAAAATCATTGTCTTCGGCAGCTAAATAAAAAATCTCCTCAAATTTTTTAAATTTCAGCGCAATATTTTGTAAATTTAATATCCGTGCAAGTTGCTTCATCAAATGCTCATAGAAGTTGATCAGGTTAAATTCTTTCCTGAACGTGTCCATGATGGCTCCTGGATTCACAGCAATCCAATATATTTGAGACATTGAAAACTTCGAGATACCCATTCCTTGACAATATTGCAGAAAATTATTGTTTGAAAATAATTTGTATACATAGCCCATACCTGTGGATTTCTTCTCTCGAACTAAAACTGCGCTTTTATCAAACTCCAAATTTTTGTGAAAATATAACTTCAAACTTTTTTCACCATCTAATTTATCACGGACCTGATCTAAATAGTTTTTGGAATGCTCTTCAACGAAAGTCTTGGATATCAAAAGAGGTATTTTTTGTTCACATCTAATTGTTACAGTCACTCCAACTGCGGGAGTGAAGCAGGGTAAACCCAGCTCCCTTCCGATGGTCTTCTTTAGACCTTCCATATTGCTTTTGGAACCATGAACGAGAACTATGTTGGTGGCTCCACTTTGTTGGATCAATTCAAGGATACCTCTTGAATCTGAATGGGCACTATATGAAAGGTTTTCAACTCCCATTTTCACGTCAATTTCTTGCCCACGGTGTCTAACTTTTCGTTCCCCATTAAGTAAATACCAGCCAATTGTACCATTAACACAATAGCCTGGAAGAATGAGTAGATTTTTATAATCGTGAGCCCATCTTTCAAATAATCTAGCAGAAAATCCACTTGCTAGCCTAAGTTAGTCTTTATTACATTCCCGGAGTTGCAAAAACAACACAAGGTTCATTTGAATCCACATATTTGACGTCAAATTTCTTAACGTGATGAAAATCAAATGGGTTGCGAAATTGCTCTGAATCAAGGTTAACATTAGTCCAATTTAAAAAAAGCTTGTAATACTCATTGGCTTTCTCCATAATTTCTCCGCTGAAAAATATGGGGACATTTAGCCCGTGCTGTTGCCAGTACGACTCTAACATAACACATAGCTCTTGGGCTCTTCCAACTGCAAACGTAGGAATCAAAACCTTCCCTCCCTGTTGGACGCAAGTGTGAACTTTTTTTAGAAAGGATTGCTCTCGAGTTGCTCTGGGAGGTCGAGTATAGCAGCCATAGGTGGATTCAGTGATCAATACGTCTGGTTTAAGTCTTTCGATAGATGCCTGGCCCAAATGTCTATCTGCAGTCATATTAAAATCCCCAGTGTACACAACTCGTAATAAATCTACCTCAATATATGTGATAATTGCACCCAAGACGTGTCCTGCGTAATAACTTCTAATTTTAATGGAATCTGAAATTACAATATCTTGATTCAAATCAATCACTTGGACCTTACTCAGGCACTTCTCAATCATTGCCTCTGTATAATTGAATTTGCTTGTTTTCTCATTAAAAAACTTTCTGCAATCATTAAGTAGAATTCTACAAATGGCTTTTGTAGGTGCACTCATAAAAACGGGACCGCTGTATCCTAAAATTTCTGTGAAATACGGCAAAGCACCACAATGATCAAGATGAAAATGGCTGATAATGACGCAATCCACACAGTTGTACATTTGATTGCCCAATAATTTAAAATCAGGAAATTTTCTATGATCGTTATGTCCTGCATGTATACCACAATCAAGCAAAATTCTTTTGTTATTGATAGTTACGAGAATAGACGAACGTCCAACATCCATACCTGCGCCTAGAGGCAAAATCTTAATCATTTGGAATTCAAGGAGTAAACCTCTTCGAATAGCTTCTTAATCAAACAAATGACATCTAATTTTTGCTGCTAAATGATAATTATGCGAACCGTTTGTAAATATTTTTAATTCCAATTTTTATTATAAACAAGGGGATGAGCTATATCTCAACTTTAACTAATTTATTTCTTTCTCTTACACAAACTAATTACCTAACCTTCAATGAGCTTTGTATTATATATAAGCAAAGCGGATTGAATGACATGATGATAAATAATGTAGTGGAAGAAATTGTTAGAACTACCAGTGGGATTTCAACAACTGACAAATTTAATTGCGATCAATTTATATATGGAATGCTGCTAATTTATAGAAACTTTCAAATGGATGTGGAAACCGATTTATCGATTTTGAGGAAAAAACTAAAGGACTCAACTTTAGCCGATCTGGAATCTCTTCAAAAGCAATCAATGAAAGTAAACTCTCCAACTGTTCATCAAAAACCAGTTTCAAAAGTGGAATTTAGTGCGTCAGACATCTACACATCGTCACACAGAAGAAAACCAATTAGTAAGACTTCTGGCACGACAATGAAG
>JADGIG010000039.1:0-35084 GCA_018985235.1 Sanchytrium tribonematis
TTTAAGTATGGGAATTGGATCTGCTTTACAATCTACTGGATTGTATTTTTTTGGGTTGCAATTACATTATTTGGCGATAAGTGCATTCTTGTATTTTCAGTCTAGATCTTTGATCACTATTAAGGCAGTTTTACAGAGCAGAATAACGATCCTAAGTGTTATCTCTGATCAAACAGACATCTTATGCTAATTAAGACAAATTCAGTAAATATCGGATGGCTTCATTAAAATTAAGGGGAATTTTTTCATCCAAATGTCTCTTTAGAAAAAAATATTCACTTAAATGTTTTGAAAATGGATTATCTCTCACATTTTGAATTATCAAGAGATTTTTGAATCCTAAGTGAATTTGATCCTCCTGCTTAAGCAAATAAAGTCCATACTTGCATTTTTCGTATGCGCAATAACCATTGTGGCAATTGTAATATATTTTTTTTAGCGTGGAATTTGATTCCTCGGTTTCTATAGATTTAATGTTTTCAAAAAGACACATAAGTCCATCTAGAGATTTAAATTCATAAGTGAAAAATGACATTTCCGGGCTGAAAAACACAAGATTTGCGCAATCATTATTGAATAAGTTCGGAATTATGCTTTTGCGTAGAAATAAATCAAGGGTATCGAGATCTTTACACAGAACCCAATATAAGGCGACATATTGGTCTAGCGTAGCTGTAATTCTCCATTGACCTTGAAAGAAATCCACCAGAACAAAAAAGGAATTAAAATCATCTTCATTTGGAATTTGAAAACTAATTCGAAGAAAGGAGTTTGTCTTCAAGGTGTCTATGCGATATTCCTCATCTGCAAAATTGGGTTCGCTGGATATTGATTCTGTTGACATTTGCTTTACCATTAATTGTTTGTAGCTTAATACGTCCAGAAAATGCAAAGACTCAGCTAGGTCTCCCCCATACTTAATCTTAAATTTCCTTAAACCCAAATATTTGACTTTATGTGATAAAAATGAATATTTGACTTCAGAATTAAGCACATCTTTAATCAAAATTCTATCTTTGCAGCCCAGATGGTACTTTTGTGATTCATGGTCCTTGAAGATACAAGTTTGGCGCTCGTAAATTGCTCTTACTGGAGGGACGTCTTTTTTGGGAAATTGAGTCTCTAGGTTTACAAAAACATCAAATAACCCTAGAAGGTAATCTATGAAGTTACTGTACTCAAAAGTTCCAAATGAAATTACGACTGATTCTTCTAATCTTAGCTCAGCCTTGTATTTCATTCCTATAGAGGAAATTGCGGCAAGTTCATCTACGATTTTCTTGATTCCAAAGGACACAAAAACCCAATTTTCATCAGTATATTTCACTTTCCATCCGTCTTCAAATTTAACACTTGCAAATGCTGATAGTCTGTCTCTTGAATCCTCCACATGTTCCCCCTCCCATAATATAATCTCCACAGGGTGTTTGGTTCTTATTCTGGTTGCAACGTCAAAACGCTCAAGTTTATACGATATAGCGAAAGACCTTTCCATAATCTCCAATATTGCGTCCTTGTTAAGTACTTTTTTTTCTAAACTCATCTAACTTATAGATTTTTGACAGTTTCAGAAATTTGCGAGGTAAAAACCATCAGAAGTTTGTAAGCTAGATATACCAGACTTCTGATAAATTGGCAAGGGATTTGAATCTTCACTCATATTTGCCGTGATATTTTTCAAACAATGACATTCGAAAATATGTTTTCACAATTGACTCAACAGGAGCAAGAGCAAGATTTCTTGCTTCCTTATGATGTTTATCTTGAATTCTATAGAGAACATAACGGGCAATCATATCGATCCGGATGGAGTAAGATTAAGAAAAGCATCTATGTTGATGTAGAAGAGACCAAAGCTGAGGAAGTTGCAAGGTGTGATTGCATGGGCGATTCCAAATGCTCTTCGGATGAATGTATTAATCGCTGCATGTACATTGAATGTGATCCTGCTCATTGCAAAAATTGTTTAAATCAAAGGATTCGCCATTTTGAATATTTACAACCAGAAGAATTTGATATCAAATTTCACGAAAGAAAAGGCTGGGCATTTCATACTAATGTAAAAATTGAAAAAGGTCAATATATTTACGAATACACTGGTGAAGTGATTTCAGTTCAACTATTTAAAGAGAGGCTCGAGGAAATGTCAAAATTGAAAAATTATTATTTTTTGCAAATCCAAAATAGAGTCATAGATGCTTTCAAAAGAGGAAGCGAGGCTCGTTTTGTGAATCATTCTTGTGACCCTAATTGTGAAGTTCAAGTGTGGACAGTCAACCACGAAAAAAGAATTTGTTTATTCGCATTAAGGAATATCAAACAGGGCGAAGAAATTACTTATGACTATAATTATTCTGCAGATATATCTTATCCTTGTTTTTGTGGTGCTTCGAATTGTTCAGGAATAATGGGCAAGAAATTAGACTCAAATCGCTCTTTGCTGGAATCGGCCCAAAGACTCACCGTTTCGCAATATAATGTATAAATTTATTGATTTAGAGTAAAAAAGTCTCACCTCGATATTTAAAAAGAAATTTACGGAACGAAGATCGAAATTCATTGGACGAAAATCAAAATATTGACTTCGAGTATGATTTTGGAAACAATTCTGTACAAGATTTTATGGGCCTACGAAATTTTTCTCAATTTGTAGATAATTTACTATCTAGACGACAAACGGAACATTTTTTGGAAAAATTTGAAATTGGTAAATTTTCAGTATTCCAGGCCAACGTCAAATTGCCACCCCTAGGAGTCGAAAAGGTTCAGATCGAATTATTTGCTTCTGAAGATGATTATGAAGAGCAATTAGAATCCCGAAAAAGGTTTCGGTGTGAATAAATTATAATTTTAACTAATCAATCTCTTTGAAGGAACCAAATTTTAAATTCCACTCTAAATGGAACTTGATGTCTTTTTCGCATACACTGGTACCAACTTCTTTAAAAGCCTCTTCGAAAGAATTTTTGCTTATTGGGGGCAAAATTGAATTTGACTGTTTAATGGAATCACCTAGTTGCCGAACGCAAATACCTGCAGCACTTCTACAAAGCTCCTTTACATCACTGCAGGAAAATTTAACGGATTTTTCTACAATGTCTTTATAATCGTCGTCAGTCAGGGAAGTAATTTCATTTCTCAATAAATCACGAATCATCTTCTCTCTAGCTTCTGGATTTGGCAAACCGACGTATATTCTTTTCGTAAATCTTCTACGTGCTGCCTCATCTAGACAGTCCGGTCGGTTAGTGGCAGCGATTACCAAAATTCTATCCTCAGAGTCACTGTTCATCCCATCTAACTGAACAAGGAATTCAGTTTTTAGTCCGCGAGCATTGTCCTTATCATCAGAGGTCCGCGCGGAGAGCAGGCTGTCAATCTCATCAATGAATATTATGGTAGGTTGTTTTGCTTTGGCGACAGCAAATAGAGCACGGACAAGTTTTTCACTTTCCCCAATCCATTTACTCGTCATGGAGCTAGCACTGACCGAAAAAAAGGTCGAATCACATTCTGAAGCAGCTACTCTAGCCAAAAACGTTTTTCCGGTACCTGGAGGCCCAAATAGTAAAATGCCCTTTGCGGGACTTCTGATGCCAGTGAAAATATCCGGTCTTATCATTGGCAATATCACAGTTTCATTCAAAGCTTGCTTTGCAAAATGAAGCCCTGCAATGTCTTTAAAAGTTAAACCAGTGGTTGAATTAACAATCAATGAATTTACCATTTCTATAAACTTTCCACCATATTGCTGTAAAAATTCATCCTCTGGTTGATTTTCCTTGTCATTCGAGGACTTACTACCAGCCTGTCTAAAAGAAGAAAAATCTTTGACATGTACATTATCATCGGTCGCTTTGATACTGACTTTTGAATTAGTGATTGAAGATTTTCTTTTAAGCGGGCGATCTTCAGTTTGAGATTTGACTTCGACCATACAAATTACGTCCTCATTTTCTAATTTTTCTAGATATTCGATGTCAGAATTTGAGAGTTCCCCCACTGGTCCAGTAACTAACTCTGTATCTTCGAGTAATTTTAATAAGTCTGGTTCGACATAATTTTTTCTAAACTCATTAAAAATCTCATAGTCTTTCTGATGAACCTCCATTTTTGCAATTTTCCCGAGCACCTCTTGTATGTTATTGAGAGTGCGTCCATTATATGGCATTTCTGTTTCAAGGAATTTTACGGTCAAATGAATTTCTTGTTCAGTGAAGAGTTTTTCCTGTTTTCACATATCTATAATTTTGGACAAGCAAGTGTTTCTTCTAGTAATTTAACTATCAACTTTGAAGCAGACTATGATTTAGAAGAAAAAAGCCTTAAAAAAAGCACATCAAATTTATTCTAATAAATATATAGCATCTTTATCACCACTCCAGCTTACAGGCATTTACTGTTTTGTTTTTCTCTTTGCACAAACCTCCATTTTTAAGATCAAATGCCCAGCCATGTTTTTGACAGATTAAATTATTGCCTTCCACGTATCCATGTAACATGTCTACATTCTTATGTGGACAATATCTCATACATTCATAATTGATTCCGTTTGCATTTACAATTAGATTTTTGGGATTGTTGGGTGATATTTGGATGTTTGTTACTTGCACGGCAGCATTAATTGTGGATCCAGTCAGCATAGATTTAGCTATCTGAGCAGGCGTTAATTTTTCGTTTTCAACTGCAGTAACTAATCCTTCCTCTTTAGATTCTCCATATGATACACTTTTCACGCCTTTCTTTAAATATTTAAATGACATTATAGAGATTTTAAATAGTAGATCTTTCAATATGATTTTGATCTGCAACTTCTCAAAGCTTGATTTTCGTAATACATGGAGATCAGAAATTGTGAGAATGTTTTGGGCAATCAAATAATCAACATCTTGCTTAAAATTATCATAATTCCAGTTTCTATGTGAAGCAACAGACTGAATTATAAATTGGATTGAGACTTGGTCATTGGGTGTCAATATGCTTAGTTCTGGTATAGCCGGTCTCAATTTAGAATTCTCAAAGTATTTCCAATTCTCGTTTTCAGAATCTGAACTGGAACTTCCCATGAACAAGGAGAAATTTTCAAATAAATATTTATTTTGTCGCAATTAATCTTTGAAATGATTGTTTATCTTCCGCGCTCAACGTACCAATATAGCTTTTAAAGATTTTAATATTTTCACTCTCCGTCAAATAATTATTTATAATTCTAGCGTAATTTCTTTTTGCATCAATTTTTTTCCAGATGCTCAATAATAAAAGGAGTGACTTCTTTTTCTCAAGCGACTCTAGAAACGAAAAACATTCTTCTAAAAACAAGCCTTTGTGAATATGAGTCTTTTCGTGGAATTTTAAAATTGCGGTCACCACACTAGAAACAATCAGACGCAATGAAGATTCAACTTTGTGCTTCTGAACAACTAGCTTCAGGGCCTGGATTGAATACAATTGATTTGTTGAATTTTGTTCTAATCCTTTGATTAAATATTTGGTAATTTGGTGAATTTTATTTTCCAAAAGCGATGGGCTTGATGAACTGGATATGCACATCAATAAAAGTATGTTCCGCTCGGACACCTCTGCAAGTAATATATTTGTAAATTTTTTATAGATCATATGGCTAAAGGAGTCTACTTCTATTTTTTCAAATAAGAATTTTAGATCAGGAAGTGCATCATTGATGGATGCATCAGATTTGAGATTCATCAATAAAGCCATCAATATTTTTGATAACAACACATCGCTATTATCAGTTTTGGTCATAAACAATCCTGTTTGAAGTAAAATTAAGAAATTTTCTTTCGATCTATCAAGTTGCAAATTGTAGATGCATTTTTCAAATAAATCCATCAAAATAATGGGAGACACGCTAAACTTTTCAAATATTTTTAACACAGATTGCAAATAAGTGACTCTGACTGAGATAGGAATTTTGACTAAAAAATTAGTTACAAAAATATAAAAATCATTCAATACTTCATCTTCACTGAACAAAACATTGTCTTTGCCGATTTGCTCACACAATGCAGAGAGTATTGGTATTGCTCGTACAATAAAGCTCACGCTAGCATTTTGGTTCATTGAGCATATTAGCAAGCCAAATGATTGGCATAAAAACTTTTCACTTAAATTTTGCTTTACCAAAAATTCCAGTATCTTCAGCCATCTAGTTTCAAATTCCAGCTTGTTTAAATGTGGAGATGTTAAAAACTTATTATTTTGAAAATAAATTTTGCACAGCACCTGTAAGACTTCCTCCTCACAAAGCACTCTAATTTCATTAACGTCATACTTGAATTGGAATTCTATCTTTTCATTATTTATAAAATCGTAGACCTCCAGAAAGCTAACAAAACAGGAAATTAATAGAACATTTGACACTGAAGATCGCTTTAAAGCAATTTTGGATTGATCAAAGGCGGTTAAAAGCAATTGCATTGGCTTTTCAATGAGAATGCCATCTGGATCCTTAATACTTGTAATAAAAGTACTGGAAACCAAACAAGAACTAGCCACTAGAGCGTCTGGGGATGTTTTGCTGAACATAGGAGATAACGCGCTGGAAAATTGAGCGTGATATTGTTCAAGAATACTGTGATCTGGTAAGTCTGGATCTTGAAGCTGGGAAAAGATCTAAGTCAAATTAAAATACCAAAAGGCAATCTTGCAAAATTGTCAGTCCATAAAATTTCAATTCCATATTACTACTAGTTGAACAATTGAAAGAGATGCTAATCAAGTCTTGAATTTTGTTGATTAAAAACTTGGTGTCCCCTGTCTTGATGAGTTTAGTATTAAGATGATTAGAAAAATCTTTTCTATTTTGCAAAACTTCAATCATTCTTAATAAACAAGCAGCAGAAGTTATTTGGCTATTTGAAGAAGGCAACAGACTCGTGCTAGATTTTTTTTCGGCGTGCGAAATCATTCCTTGACCCTCATCGTCTTCAACCTTCATATCAATGGTTTGCTGATCTTGGGCTTGGCGATTCAAAATGCTTTTCAAAAGGTCAAAAGTTTTTGTGAAATCTGTAAAATCTTCAACAGTAATAAGGCACATTTCTCTTATAAGGCCTAGTTCTGTCTTGTTGATAGCATCTTCGGTGGACATGATCAATTGTTGAAGAGGTAGTTTTGCATCGATATCCACGAATCCAAAGAGTAATTGTTTCAATAACTTCAAAGCCGATTTTCTAAGATCTGTATTTTCACTCTGTTTGTAGATACTCAGCAATGACTTGCTTGTAAATGGCAACTTTGAACTAAATTTAAAGCTTATTAAAAATTCAAAAACATCAAATGCATTTAAGCATATATTTGGGTTGTTTTTCACTATAAATGACGTGGCAAGATCAAGGACCTTTGTCTTACTATCACTCGCTATAAAATCAGCTCCTAAATTTAATAGCAAATTTGATAAAATGCTTGACAAATTCCACTCGTAAAAATGATCGGCCTCCATACCCAGAACGTCGTTGAGAATGAAATATTCTTCAAAATAAATATCGCTATATAAAGACAAATAAAGTTCCATATATTTTTGACCGGAGTTTAAAAACGGAGCTGCAGATACGTCTCTCAATCCCACTAATGCAGAAGCATGAGCCAGCGGATGGGCATCTTGGATTAAAGATTTGATTACGTTATAAATTACATCAATACTTGGTTGATCTAAATATGCGCAGCTTTTAATCATCGAAGTTAGAAAAACAAATTGATAGTGACGTTTATCGACATCTGGATTTGAAATCGTTTTATCGAGTAGGTCTTTAACTATCGCACAAGCTGTTTGTTCATCTAAAGACTCTCCAAATCTACTCAAAAGTTCACTAATCAAATGAGGCACATCTGAAAATATATCTTGAGTATATTGGAACAATAATTTGTACGCATTGTTTGCACAAACCGCATCAAGTTTGACTGAATTCCCCAGCATGCTGGAGAAGATAACAAATGCGGTTTTTCTTTTCAAAGCGCTTTTCACATCGTGGGTTTGCAAAAAAAGTCCACAGGTCTGGATAAATTGTCTTTGTACACTCTGATCACTTAAAGGTAAGCCTTTTTGGATAAACTTACAAAAAGCACTTATACAACGCATGTAGGGCATTGGAGATCCTATAGTGACAAAATTGTCTCTAAATGTAAGTCCTTTAAACACAGCAAAATCTAATTCGAAAAAGAATAGCTTCACATGAGTATCACTGCTTATCCTATACAAATCAATGTATTGATTACTATTCAAATTGACGGCAGTAGCTTTTGGAAGATGATCTAAGAAGTGTAGCACAGTCCCCAAAAAGGATCCATTTGCTCTGGACTTATAGAATGAATTATGCTGCTCGACATTGAAGATATCGTATTCCAACTGAAAAACTAGTCGAGCATGCTTCTTAAATATATTATCTAAATGTTTCACTAGTAGATTTTTACCGTTCTTGTGATGCTCACTAAGTAAAACTGTAGATTCAAATACAAGAGATCTGAACATCAGCTCACGATCATTCAAGTTGTTCAAAACTTCCGTACGTAAAGAAACCATTGCTGTCAAGGACATTGATCCGAATAATGAGGGCAATTGCTCTGCTAATCTTAAATATTCCTCAAGCAAATCAGCTGCACTTTCCATGAATGATGGCCTATAATTTTTTTTAGATAAACACTTTCTTAAAAATCTCAGGCAACTTGTTGTTTCAGTGAAGAATTTCAAAATCTCATTCTCTTTAATGGGAAATGCAGGAAGAATCATATGTCCTTTCATATCTTGCAAAAAGCCAACAACGTCTTGCTCAATATCAATGGCCACTTCTTGAACATCCATCAAATAGCCCAAAATTTGCCATCCACTATTTCTGACTAATTCTTGAACAAGAAGCAAATTATCATAATCTGCTCGAAAGTATAAGCTCGATTTTACAATTTTAAGAATTATATCGAGATCTGTAGCAGTCATTTGCATGTGTTCACTCCAATAAACTAAAATGACCATCAAGGCCATGCTATAAGCATAGTATTTTTTTAAGTAAATATCGGGGCTGACCGATTTCAACTTTGGAACGTCATCTTTTAAAAATGGATAAATCGAATTAGCCAATTTGCGAACATAGGACGCGTCTGCTTGCATAATTCCATATAAACAATACAATGAAGAAGTTATCAGAATGTCATCTTGATGTTCGAGATACCTAAATATGATAGTTTGCAAATTCTCAAAGGAAGTAACATTTGTACCTGCAAGTGAGATATAATTTCCAAGCTCCAGCATGCAAAAGCCCAGCACCCAAGTGTTAGGGCTAGGTTTGTTCGGTATTAAACTTGGCCATTGCTCCAAATACTCTATTAAAACATTAATTGCTGGCATGAATCCATCATCGTGAGTCAACAAAGAAGAAACATCTTTCCTCATTACAAAAGAAAGGCATGTATAAACAAAATATTGGTCGGAAAAGTACAACTTGTTAAAGGATTCACTCGAGAGCAATTTCGAAATGTGTTCTAAAACTAATCCATAACTTTGCTCCATGTATTTCTTACCTTTCATATTCAAATAGCGTCCCAAAACTTCACACAAATAAGCAACATAATCTCTTTCTAAAAATGCTAGTTCCATGTTACGAAATAAAGCTGGCAATACATCTGCCTCGGTAAATGATTCTATTTTTTTAACTTTCTTCTTCTGTTTTGTCATATCATCATCTTCATCATTTTCCTGCGGTTGTTCCACAGTTTGCTTAGAGTAGAAATACAATAATGTACTCAATGCTTGGCTGCTTTTTTCACGGATCATATGCGATGTGACCATATTTCTATCCAAAAAGATGTCCAGAATATTGAATATTTTATTTGCCTTGCTGACAATGGAGTGATTCTGGATGCAAAATATATAATATTGCTGAATAGCTTTTAATTTAATTTTTTTGTGCTCAAAGTGCATAAATCCTCGAAGTAATCGATAAAGAGTCAAGGTATTATTTTGGTCAACCTCGAGGTATTGCATACAATCCATGCTAAGCAGATGATATAAAATGGTATTAGATTTGTAATTTTTAATAAGTTTATAATAAATACCACTAAATTGAGATTGGGCTTGATAAGATGCATTTGCCAAGATGGAATCCAATATATCTAAAATAAGACAGATTGTAGAGTTGGTAATATCCTTAGATTCCAACATACCAATAAGTGTAGTAGATGTGTTCATCAGCATCTTTTGATCGGTTAGCAGCATCAAAAATAATTTTGGCAAAGTTAAGCGAGCATCAATATTATTGTATTTGTTTTGCTGGATATTCATTATGTGTTGGCTGATGATCAATTGAGGATCGCCTTTTGGGTCTAACAATTCCATATTTAAAATCCTGTTTCAAAAAATTGCAAACATTGAGATTCAAATTTATTAAATTTATACATTAGTCTTCCATGATCACGTCAATAAATTGATTGCCGTTGTCAATTTGCATTTCGTTTTTCTTCGATAGTAATTCTCGTTTAATTTCGGGAGAAATTAGATGATGTCTTTTGGAATGATTCAAATCTAATAAAAGTTCAATCTGGCTATTTGAAAGGTCATTTTTGTATCTTTGGCAAAAAACCAGCAGCGATTGATACCACAAGACGGTCATTGTTTGCGAACCATTTTTAAATTTGATGAAATGCTTAACAACTGCATCAATAACCTTATATGGTAGTGCATATTTTTTGTCTAACAGAACTCTTAAAAAAATAGAAGTGCCACCAGAATAAGGAAGCTGTGTCAGCTTCAATATTGCAGCGCAAGAATGTAACACTGGAATGGTGCATTTGACCATTATTGATGAAATAATGACTGCTTCTTTTAAAGTACAATTTTGCTGACACAAAGGAAACAAAAACCCTTTGAAAAAGGCTGAGGGTTTGTACAAAGCTTTTTTCAATGCCATGTACAAGTGGTAATTAAGTTTTTTCGTTTTCAGGATGTCTCTACGAGCAGCAAACAATAAATATTTCATAAACACAGTTGCTTGATGTGGTTTCATTGTAGAAATATATATTCTAGAGGCATGAAAAAAGGTGTGTGGAGTCCAAGTGTCAGGGTTCGTGCATTGTAAATAAAATTCCCAATTTGGAAGTTTGGGAATAAATTTAAAAGCAACAGGTAATCTTCCGCTAGTGAACTTTGATAAAACATCTCCCAGCTCCTTGTATAAATTTTGCAATTGTAAGTCATAATCCTGGTCATCCTCTTTAGGAACAATTTTTTTCAATGACTCACTCAAGTCAACATGTGAAGGGAAGAACGAAGAAATAGCATTAAGCTCCTCCTTCGAAAGTCCTTCCATCGGCAACTCTTCATCATAGTCAGAATGGTCCGATATATCGCTCTTCTCGCTTTCAGCGTCCAATTGAAAATCCAGTTTTTTTTCTTGCATCAGGCTCATTATTTTTTGCGAATCTTTTGCAGTTAATTTGGTTTCCTTAAAAGACTTTTCACGCTTAGTCTTGCTCTTTAGAGCTGGCATGACCTGATCTTTTAAACTTTTGGTCATTGTACAACACTTGTTTTATCCGCTTTTTCAAAAGATTGAATTTATTCTCTGCTGATATCTCTACCGAACAACCTGTGCTTCAGCCAGTCAAAGCTCACTAAAACTTGATTTCTAAATGAAAACAGTGTCGTCAAATAAACAGAATTCCAAACTGCAGTTGCTAGTAATCCATCCAATGAATAATTTCCAAACGAAAAATTGAAATCACCGATGGACTTTTCGCCACCAATGTATGCCAACCCACCCAGATGACGATAAGCAAATGGCCTTAGTCTTGGTTCCCTGCCCAACATTTCTGAATTTCCGATTTCATTAAAGACTTTGGATAAGTATTTTCCTTGCTGAAACGCAACCTGAGCTGTACTAGATAAGCAATATGTACGGTGGATTCTTTGTGAACGTACAATCTCCAAGTGCGAAAATATCATCAAAGCCTTTTACTCTTAGAAAATCATCAACTTGAAGCCCACGCCTGGAGGTTTGTTCTTGTGGCTGTAAGTCCATCAGATTCTTAATAAGAGGCCTGGCAGTATTACCCGTGGCCCAAATCAAAATACCATATGGAATTACAACTTCTTTGTTTGTCAGTTTGTCCAAGGCTACTACAGCTTTTTGTTGCACCTCCTTCACTTGCGTGTTATTTAAAATGTCAATATTTGAGTCTTTAAATGATTTTTCAGTATATTCTACAAGTGTTTTGGAGAATGATGGCAGAAGAGCAGGGAGTGCTTCTATAAGTGTGATCTTGAACTTTCTTTCATCACCTGGAAACCATAAACTGATATCTTCATTTAAAAAATCATACAACTCCCCTGCAAACTCCACGCCTGTGGGACCACCACCAACCACAACTGCACTCAATAATCTTTGCTTCTCATTATCATCGACTTGCATTTCAGCAGTCTCTAGACAATCCTGAATTTTTCTTCGAATTTTACGAGCGTCTTCGACTTCTTTGAGAAAAAGACCATGATCTTTAACACCAGGTATTCCAAACGTAGCATTGTCTGCACCAACCCCTACAACCAAATAATCAAATGGTATTGTTTTCTCAAATACATCGCCTCTCACTTCGGAATTATCTACAATAGTGACTGACTTTGCAACTGGGTCGATGTTTGTACAGTCTGCTTCTAAAAATTCAACTCCGAATGGTTTTTGACGCAACAAATATCGAATTGGCATCATGATTGATCTGGATTCAATCCCTCCAGTAGTCAAGCTGGGTAATAGTGGAGAAAATAGAAAATAATTTCTTGGGCTCACTACTGTCACTCGATATTCTTGGGACCATAGGTTCTTCAAAAGGCTGGTACAACCCCAGCCAGTCCCTAAAATAACAAGCCTTTTCTTATTCTCTAGATTTGCTTCTACAGGTTTGGGAGGATAGTGAAATTCATAGTATGATCTTCCAATATTGTATGTTAGCAGACCACCAGGCAAGTAAACAAACAAATATCGAAATTTAAACTTCATACTCCTGTTTTATCGAGATAATTTGACAAGGTGATAATTTCAGCTCGATTTATTAGTAAAACGGAACTTTTTCTTTCACCTTTCTGCGAACTTCTGATTCGATTTGAGTTTTCAGTAACTCTTCAAAATCTTGAAAAGCTTTTCCTGTGAATCTTTTTACTCGGTCTTGCAACATTCTTAAAACTGAAACAAGCTTGTCAACAATAAAATTGTTAATTCCTTGGATCTCCTTTTTTTTAGAAAGTGTTCTAAGATCTGGAATTTGCAAATCATTTGGAAGAAAACTATTCAAGACCTTTCTGGCTACGTCGCCAATACGATTTCCGTAATCATCCTTCGTCTGCAAAGTAGTTTTATGAGCTGCGTCGTACAACAATGGCAAAACTCGCTGAATAATTTTCTCGATCTGTGCTTTGTACCATTCATGTACATCTCTCTTTTTCAATTTGCGCCAATAAAGAGACTCTCTTGCTGTCTCGTACATATTTTCTTCTAAATTGAACTCAAACCGAGTCAAAACAGTATCAACTTCTAATCTTATATTTTCCTTAAATAAATCTATGATCTTAATCGCAAATTTTTGCCACATACTTTTTATAATGTTTAAGCTGTGTTTTTGTTCCACTCCGAAAACATCTTCTAAAGAGTCGCGAAGCCAAACAGGTGCCATGGCAATATGATCTTTCTTAAGTTCAATCGACATTTTGTGGATAGTGCTATTTATAGCTGGTTGTAGAGCTTTTATGCTACCATCGATTACATTTTTGTTGTAAAAATTCTTAAACGGGTCAAGCATTCCTCGCTTTTTCAATTTGATTGCAGTGCTATATATCGATAAGAGAAGAACAAACAGCATAATGCGATTCTTAAGTAAGAATGTAGTGCATTGTATCTCTTATGAACCCAATTTGGGCAATATTTGGCAAACACCTAATTTTGTACGGTCGCATATCGCCATAAATTGCACCTCATTGGTCTGACAATTGCAAGTTGCACTTGAGTTTTCATACCCACTTTCTTGATGATGTACTGACCTTTGAATTCTAGACACTAAAGGTCTTAGAGTAAAATTCGAAAGTTGTGTTCAAAATTTGGGAAATACTTCACTCCGTGTAAAACAATTTTAACAAAAGTACCAACCAAAATGAAATCCCTCGAAAATTGTCCGCAGCATCTGTTAGCAGAGATGATGGCAGATATGATTAATACACTTATCACTCATAATGATAAAATCCCGCTAAATTCACAGCAAGTCACTCGATTTCATTCCAAGCAACCACCTAATATATCTGTTTTAGACTATTTTAATAGAATTTGTAAATATGCGTCCATTGAAAATCCCAGTTTGGTTTGTTTGCTGGTTTATATAGATAGATTATGTGAACGAAATCGTTTATTTACTATCAGCTCACTTACTATTCACAGGTTTATCATCACTGCACTCACAATAAGCTCGAAGAGTGTTTGTGATTTGTACTGTACCAACTCGTTGTATGCTAAGGTTGGAGGACTAAATATACAAGAATTGAACACTTTGGAATTAGATTTTATGTTTATGATGGATTGGAGAGTTGCGACAAGCGAGGAAGAACTAGAGAGGTATTATTTAAATCTATGGAATAGATTTCATTTGAAAGGGTGATTTATTTCTTGCCTTGATTAGCAACAGCTTGTTCTTTCTTGGCAATTTCGTCCTGATCTCCAAGGTAATAATGCTTAATAGGTTTTGCTTCACTTGTCATTTCATAGACTAAAGGCACTCCAGTAGGAATGTTTAATTGGGCAATATCGTCATCCGAAATGTTATCGAGATATTTGACAAGTGCTCTTAAGCTGTTTCCATGAGCGACAATCAAAACTGTCTTACCTTTTTTTAATAAAGGCTCAATTTCACTTTCATAAAATGGTAGGACTCTTTCCACTACCATTTTTAATGATTCGGTGTTTGGAACTGAAAGTCCTTTATATCGAGGATCAAATTTTGGGTGTCTTTTATCATTGTCGTCCAAAGTAGGTGGGGGAATATCGTATGATCTTCTCCAAATAAACACCTGATTTTCCCCATATTTTTCAGCTGTTTCTTTCTTGTTCAATCCTTGCAATCCACCATAGTGTCTTTCATTTAATCGCAAATCTCGCACTACTGGCAAATAGAGCTGGTCCATCTTCTCTAAAGCCAGATAATGTGTCTTTATGGCTCTTTTTAAGACAGAAGTGTAAGTAATATCAATCGGGGTTTTTGCGGTGGCTTTTAAAAGCAATTCACCTGCTTGCTTTGCCTCCTTGACGCCCTTATCAGTAAGATCACAGTCATACCAGCCGGTGAATTTATTTTCTAAATTCCATTCACTCTCACCATGTCTTAACAAGATTAACATCGATTCAAGGGGAATTGTCCAAAATTTGATATTAATCTTAATTAATACGCGATAATCTTTTTCATGTGAATAGTAGGTCTTATTACTTCTGCCATTTATTAATTCAATTGTTTTGTGATGTCATCAACAAGAATCAAAAAGGAGGAAACAATTGTACAATGAACATTCCAACAATTGATAATTATGTCTCAGCAAATGCAGTGTTTAAGAATTGGCTTAAGAAAAAGAATTGCGTAACAGCAAATGCTTCTGTAATGTATTTATTGGAATTGCAAAAATTAGGAATTCCTTTACTTTTTAAAGATTATTCTGAACATCCACTTATTACTTTAGAAAAAAATAGTGACTGCTCAGTATTCTATTCATTATTAAAAAACTATATCAAATTGAACAGTGTGGACGTTGGAAATTTAGACAAAATTTGTTCGGATATAATACTAGAAAAGAGAGATTTGACTGAATTGCTTTATTGCATACAAAGAAAACAGCAAAAAAGAATTAGTAGTATGATCGAGGATTTTATGGATGATTCAATAGTTTCTTACGATTACAAAGTCGCATATTTAACTATTTGGACCAAAGACTTCTCAATTAAAAGTTTGGACCTTTTAAAAGATTTCGACAAAATCCAGTTTCTGATAAACTCTCTGGATTACATATTGCAGTACCCATGTTCTGACTCCATTCTCGGTCGCTGCTGTCGTTTTGTCAAACATTTGACCATCAAGTGTAGAAAATTAGATACATTAACACAAACTAATATTTGGTATCAAATGAAATGTATTGAGTATTGGAGATCTCTTTTTGTAAATGGGAAGCAAATTGCTATCAAAAAGCAGAGCAGCATAACAGCAAACCTTTTAGAATGCTTCTTATTTATTTCTGGAAAATTCAAAGAATTTAGTCCTGAAAAGTCTTTGATTTTTTTGAATCATTGGGATGTTTACAAAGAGAATGCTCCAATGAACAAGAATGATATAAATCAGATTGATGTTATCCTTACTGACGCGATATGCTGTTCAATTTCAATGGATCAAAACAATTTTGTGGATAAAGTTTATAATTTTCTCAAAACATCGACACTAAAATCGAATTTAAAATGCGACATTATACAAACTATGATGTATGCCAGATATGATGGGAAAAAACTTATAAAGCTGGCAACTACAACTGAAGACGAATCTTTGTTTAAAACAATCTTGTTGCATGCCAATTTGTATGATTCAAGAAATATTTACAAAGACGCAGCAAAGCTTTTTTATTCATCGGCGAGCTATTATATGAAAGACAATCAGTTATTTTTACTATTAGAGCATCACAAGTTTCTGACCGAAGCGCATTTATTTGAAAATTCGGTTTCCGACACTGCCGGGATAGAATGGATCAAAATCAAAACCAGAACTTATTTCGATAAACTGTGCTACAAGTTTGATCCGTATTTAGAGTTGTGTGGTACCTACGATGATTGCCCAGATAAACAGGAAACATTGAGTGCGTTGATTCGACTTAATCGAGCATTTTATGCAAAAATCCCAGTGGATGTATTTTATGCCAATGGGGTAGTTGGATTCTTATTAGTCATGCTTTCCTGTTTCGATAAGACCATACAGGCACAAGCTAGGTTTCACTTGGATTATATTGTGAAAGAAACGTCTAGATCAGATATGCCCGACAAGACTTTGCTGGTTGCAGCTGTGAACACCGTTAGAAACTGGTTTTCCATTCCATTTCCTAATGAGCAGAATAAGCTTGAAGCAATCCCGTATGTTTATGCATATTTTGTTTCTAATGCCATCCAAATGAAAAAGGATCATTTAATGTACACACAAACTATGCTGTATTTGTTCAAATCGCCGGTGTTTACCAACGAGCCGCCGTTCTTTAAAAATTTGTTCAAAGAGGCTACTTTAGTGAGACGAAAGCATAGACTGTACGTAATTGAACTTTTAAGCCACGGACTCAAATCGCACTTAGATAAATCGCTGTATTTTAAATGGCATGTAATGGAAGTTTTGGACTGCTTCGCACAAACATTTTTATGTACACCAGAGGAACGTTGCTTGATTCAAGAACTTTTAGTCAAAATAAACTAATTAATTCTGAACACTTCTCCTTGATTTTATGACAATTCAAATTCATTCTTTGGCTTTGTTGGAAGCTGTTAACGGAGACCAAAAGACTGGATATTTGGTTGGTAAGCAAAACGTTATCTCTACTTGCAGCACATTTCATCAATTAGATTTAATCCTACAAGTTTGGCCTGGTAATAGTGTCATAGGATTATTCTATTCTGATATGCTAGACGAAAGCAAAGTTAGGGATGGTTTTCTTCTCTTTAATACTACGAATTTTCGATTGCATGATAAGAACGAGCGCGATCTAGACTACGAAATTTCTTCTACAATGGCAGAGCAAGCAGCAATTAATTTTTGTGATACAACCGACACTCTTTCTAGATTGCAATTTTCTTATTCAAAATTTCAAAAAGAGCTAGAAGCTTCGATTGGAAATTCAAAAAAATTGGATGAACTATACCAGATTGTAAAGCCAATCTCGGACGACAAGCTCAGAGAATATACCGAAAACCTCGAAGAATTGATCCAAAATAATATTGCTGGTCATTTATTGAATCATTCGCACGATCTAGTGGATAACCTTTCCACGATCAAGACTGTACCACAAGGTCCTAAAAGAAGGAAAAATAAATGATGCTATTTAATATCGTTTTTTCTTTTTACGTATTTGGATTCCGTCCGACTTCTGAGCTTCAAATTCAATTGAAAAAGGATTTTGGTTCTTCTCTTCTTTTCTTAAATTGAACGTAAACTCAAATGGCTCCACAAAATGATTTTTCACGCTGAAAAACTGAGGGCCAAGCTCAGCAAGCCATAGCGGATCTACAGAGGTGACTGTTTGCATATATTCCTTTGACGTGTATAACAATTCGTGATAAACAATATAGTCTGGTAAGGCTCCCATTGAAGATAATGAAGAGGTGGGGTGAAGGAAGCAAGAAACACCACTTCTTGCATTCATATATTCATTCAAGGATTTCATTCGCGCAGTGTGGTGAAAATACGCAGAGCATATGGATTTTCTAACTAAGTCTAGGTTAGAACCACAACTTGTGATTGTAATGTTAGCTTTTTTAATTAATTCGACCAACTGAAAATTAATTTCCTTAGCTTTGCGGATCGGTTTCGGGTGCAAAAAATGCTTCAAACACCACGAATCGCGTTGGCCGTTTTTCAGAAATTGCGAATAAATGTTTAAAAGGGTAAGGTGATCGCTCTCAGGAACATAGAACTTTTCTCTGCTAGAATCGGCTTCTTCTGCCCTTTCCTTTGGTCGATAAAATACATGAGGCACTGACAACATGCTCACAATGACGAGCACTTCCTCTAAACATCCGAGTTGGATGCCCATTACCACCATTTTGGCTAAACTTGGCTCTAAAGGAAACTCGACCATCAAGCGACCTATTTCAGTGAGATTTTGTTTATCATCTATGGCACCCAAAAGCCAAAGTTGATGCAGCGAGTTTCTGATAGAGTCCATTGAAGGAGAATCCATAAAATCAAATTTGAAAATATCATCTATGTTGAGAGATTTGAGCAATAAAATGACATTAGCAAGGTTTGTCCTCTGAATCTCGGGAATAGTATTCGACAGAAGCTCTTTCTCGAATTGTATTTCAGTATATAATCTGTAGCAAAATCCGTTAGTGGTTCTTCCCGCCCTACCACTTCTTTGATTTGCGTTGGCTTGAGAAATTGGTGTAACTTGAAGCGTGTCGATTCCCAATCTTGGGTTGAAAACTTTTAATTTGCAAAATCCCGAGTCTACAGTATATTTGATTCCGTCAATTGTTAAACTTGTTTCCGCGATGTTTGTTGCTACTATTACCTTGCGATTCTTTGATTTCATAAAAATTTTTGCCTGCATATCTGCTGGCAATTGGGAATAAATAGGCAAAATGTCAAGTTCAGGGGTATCTTCCATTCGTAAAAGACGCTCTTTCATAGCAAAACATGCAGCTTCGATGTCTTCTTGTCCGGTTAAAAATAAAAGTATATCACCAGGTCCCATTGTCAAATGAATGGTCAATGCTTGTTTAACAGCGCTTTCAACATAATCCTGAGTTGGTGTTTTACTATACATAATTTCGACCGGAAATGTCCTGCCGGGTATGTTATAGATTGGACTATGCGAAAAAAATTGGGAAAACTGCCCCGCATTCATAGTTGCGCTGGTTACAATTAGTTTAAAATCTAGCCTTCTTCCACTCAATCGCTTAAGAACTCCCATTAACACGTCAGTATTAAGATTTCTCTCGTGAGCTTCGTCTAGAATAATGACAGAATATTGATCTACATCGGAGTCTTTCAAGCATTCTCTCAAAAGGATACCGTCTGTCATAAATTTTATCTTTGTCTTGGAACTTGTTTGATCTTCAAATCTAATAGAATAACCAACCTCTTCTCCTAGAGCTACTCCCATCTCATCAGATACTCGCTTTGCAACACTAAGAGCGGCCACTCTTCGAGGTTGCGTAACTCCGATCATTCCATGTCGAGCGAACCCCACTTCATACAGATATTGGGCTAATTGTGTGGTTTTACCGCTACCAGTTTCTCCAACAATAACTAGAATCTGGTTTTCACGAATCAATTGCATCAGCTCTCTCCTGACAGCAAAAATAGGTAAATATTTCCTCTGCTGTTGAATACTTTTTTTAAGAGCAAATTCACTGGTAGCCATGTTTTGATTTTCCATTAGTTCTAAAAACTTTTTTTCTTCTTTGACAACCTCAAAAGTGCTTTTTTGACCTGATATCTTTCCCATCATTGTTCCATCTAAATTGTGCGACGACAATTTTGATACTTCTTGTTCTTCCCTTTTTCTTGAAACTAATTTAGAACCTTTTCTAGCAAGAACACTCATATCCGATTTAGGGTCCTTTACAACGCTGATCATATCCATTTCTTTAATTGTTGAGTTCTTAAGAAATTCCGGAACGTCATCATGTACAATGAGATGATGTTTCTCACCTTCATCTTCTAGTTCATCTTTTCGTTTTCTTACACCACTGGTAGCAAGCCTATTTTGTTCCCATTTATCCTGTTCTTGCTCGTAAAACTTTTGTCTTTGCGTTTTTCTAGTACGCTCGTAATCGCTGTATGGATGCTGCTGTACATCAAAAGCGTCTTCACCATACCATTCTCGTTCTAGCAACAAGTCTTCAATTGGATCCTCTGTATTTTCGTCTTCAACGCTAAATTCACCATAAGTCTTTAAACTTAGTTCATTGTAGATGTTCTCACCGTTCAAACCAAAGCTGCTCACGTACTCAACAAACTTTTCTTTATTTGATAATAAGCTCAAAGCATATTGCTCATTTTTGATTTGTTTGAGCGAATCCATGTTGAAATAATTGCCAACCCCCAATTGTTTTCAATAGTAGAAAGCTAAATGTTTATTGACACTTCAAACACAATATTACCAGAAGAATTGAGATGTTTTGCAATGGAAAGCATGGTTCGCTGTATACCGCAAGTTGATGTGAATGAGCATTACACGCTCTTTCAAATATATGGTCCTTTCAAAGCTGGTATCCCATGTGAAATGCCATTATTTATGGCACTGAAACTGAAAGTCCAAATTGAGATGCCCATTTATTACCACAATCAAGAGTTAGACAAAATGATGAAATTGGAACAGAGTTCTGAATTTTTGAGAAAGTTGCCGCATGACCACTTTTTCGAAATCGGTTTTATTTTAAAAATCAATGTAAAAAAGCTCAATGATTTTCGAAATATACGATTTGACAAATCTGTGAAACAAGTGACAATGATGAAGCCTGATTTGATAAAGTTTGGTTTTCTGACCAACTATGAAGCCAATTTGTTGCGCCCTTTGATTATGCCTCTTCTGGCTTATTTAAAGCATTGCTCTCCGGATCAGATAGGCAGCATTAGTGCAGACATGGTTAAAAAGTTGTATAATGACAAAGTTAGTCAGATTTATGAAGAGTAAAATTTTTGTACGTAAAGTGGAACTTTTTTGTTATATTTAAGCTGGGTCTCGTACTTTCGCATTTCTAATGTTATTTCTTCGACAAGCTTCATGCCTCGACTGCAATTCAAAACATTGACTATTTCATCCTCCATCAAATTTATAAAAACAAATAAAGGAGTAAAATTAAGGTGTCAAAAACTTCAAGCCTTCTAAATAATCAGCAAAAGACTTACAGAGCCCATTGCCATTCATATAGAGTCTACCGTCATCCAACCTAAAGCTTACCGTTGATATGAATTGTGTTTTCAATATTGATGTATCGTTACCTCTTCTAAAAGCCCTCGACCAAGTGTTTTTTTCTAAAATCAGGTTGCAATTTGATCCATCTAGATCAAGATCACCATACTTTTCTAAGAGTTTAAAAAAATCAGAGAAATTTTGGTTTTGGGTAGAAAAAACTTTGTCATATTGTTGCTTCTGTGTAATTCTCCATATTAATACCCATCTGACAGTAACGTAGGATATTTTATGGACTGTGATTTCAGGTTCTAACCCAAAAAGATGACACAAATATTTAATATAGTTTTTCAACAATGGAACTGACTTTTTAAACCCTAGTAAAGTCGAGAAATATCGGACCGATTTGGACAAAAGTAAATTTTTGATAAAACTTTTAGCAAATTCTACCTCCCCACCATCGGTCACTAATTCGTGAGGCATACCACCAAAATTCAACTTGACGCGAGTAGCCTTAATACCACCGCATTTCGAAATTTCCAATTCGGAGGAATAAAACGGTGGATTGCACATCACAAAGTCAATCTTATCAATCAAATCCAAAGGTATTTCATCAGAGCACCTGATATCAATGTTATTATAATCAAGCTGTTGCAGTACTCTAGTGGCATTTTTGTAGCTAATTTCATTCTTTTCTATCCCCATCAAGGGTAGTTTTGGATGATTTATGCGCAACAATATTAAGTAGATTGCGATGCTCCCTGTGCCAATGTCTAAGACACTTTTAGGCTTATATTGACACACTAGGTCTACATAGTCCTTCCGATTTTTTACTGCTGGCTTCAGAAATCCCTCCGGCACTTGAGACAAAGCCCATTCGATAGTTTTTGACATTTTTTTTGCAATTCTCCTTGTTAAGCATTTAATGTCGCAGTTCGTGCTTGATGATAATATTGAAGCTGCCATTGTGTTTAGAGCACAGGCGCACTTAAACAAACCTTATCCAAATTATGAACATTATTATCTTTTGCATCATATATTCAACATCACTGAAGATGACAATCATGACAAGTTGATTGATCTAGTACTAGGCGGAACTTGTCCATTTTACATGTTCAAAAATATCTCAATTAACCTTATTAACGCAATTCAATCTAAGCCCTGCAAATGCCTGCTTGCATTGTATTGTTCATTTGCAAATTTACCAATTAAATCATTGAAATGTCAGCAATTAGCAGTCCAACACTTTGATGACCTTATGCAATACCTTTTGAAGCAGCAGTTGCTTCCTGCTGAGTTAAAATTGTTTTTGGCTAGTTGTTTAGAATTTCAATTAGTTCCAAAACCATACATCATGACGCTCAGCAAACATATCCAATACTCTTTACCCTCGGACACTATGCAATCTTCTCCAAGCTTATTAAATGTTTTGCTGACTGGTAGCTCAAGTTCTAGCTTTAAAATTGATCTGAAGCCCACAAATATTTCAAAGTATTTACAAGACAATCAATATAGCATGAAAAGTGTTGGGATTTTATTGCAAAAATATGTATCTAATCCTTTAGATTATCAATTTGATGCGATCAAAAGAGAAGTGCTGGCGGGAAAGTATGTAACAGTTGACTTGCAGGACATTATATCCGGGATAGATGTGGAAGCTGGTCAGACTAATAGCAGCGAGGCTGGAAATGTATTGGATATCATTCTAGAACTATCTCACAAGCTTTCCTCTGCTTTTCCGTTACCTGGATTCGTCAACAAACAATGGAAGCATGCCAAGACTCAAGCAATTTATGTTTTACTTCTTTGTGTTAAGGAAATTGAACTGAGCGGAATCAAAAAAATTACTGACTTAAGTTGCAAAGATCTTTCAAAAATTTCGAAGCGAGATGATGACAATAGAGTTTATATTGGCCTTCATTATTTTCCTATTTTTGAAAATTGTATGATACTGGGCACCAACTTTTTCCCTGAAATGCTTGAAGACATGATCAAAAATTACACCGATATGTTTTTGCTTGGAAGTATTCAGTTTAATGAGGGCTACAACCTGTTTAGTGCATTGGTACCACAATATTTGCAGCACCCTTTGCTTCCAACTCTTCTTGCGGATAAACTAAGTCATAATTTTATAAATACTTGGTTGATGGAAATCTATCAGCAATCTCCAACGCATTTAAAACGAACGCTTCAGGCGGTCTTTTTGGAGAGTCCTACCAATGTGAATCAACTTGTAGCTATTTCTCAGCCACCTTTACAATATGATTTAGTTTGCTGGTTTATTGATCAAGTGGATCTTTGGTTAAAAGAACAAATCTTTTCAAAAAAGGATGAAGCAATGAAACCTTTAATTGACTTGATTCAAAGTAAAACTGCTGGATTTGTTAACAGAAATATGTCTGAAGTTGAAATAATCAACAAATTAGGTCCTAGTGCTGTGGTTCCACTAACTGTCGCAAACGTTAGAGCTATTAAGAATGTATTAGGTGGTTATAAAGGATTTGAACTGTCTCCAAGTACTCAAAAATTTGTTTTAGAAGTGATGGATAAATTGAGCAATTTGCAGTCGGCACTTCAGCCATCACCAGTCACGGCAGAAATCGAAAGTGAGGCAAGAGCATTGTTTAGTCGATTATTTAGAGATAAATATCCACCAGAGCAATTGGTGACTTATTTACTCGGCACTACTAGCTCTCCTAATGGAAATCAACTTCTACTTAAAGTCGTTCACCTTCTTTTACAGGAACAATCATATTTTCATCAATATCCAAGACAGGAATTGGAAATTTCCAGTGAATTTTTAGGACATTTAATCGCTAAAAATGCAGTGCAAGGCTCATTATATTCCGAAGCGACTAAACTTTTAGTGACATGTCTGGCTCAACCTACAAATACAAATTTGTTTATTTTTGCACATCGTGTGGTGTTGCTCGGTATCCATGTGTTACAAAAAGATGTCGAATTTATCAAAATTATCAGCAGCATTCCGAATATCACCCAAAATGCACCTGACATCTTTTCATTTATATTACAACCTTCATATCAACAGCCGCCACCGTACGATAAATCTTCGAAGAGTCAGTCAAAAGGGCTTGATGCAATTAGATTATTTCCCGCCCTGGTCTCAGACAAGAAGAAAGAAGTCGAAAATGTCGCACCGCCTGAACAACTGCAAGACAAAATTTTGTTTGTCATTAACAATTTATCTCCTTCCAATATTGAAATCAAAACGAAAGAAATTTTAAAGTTGATTAATGCACCAACTACACTAAGATGGTTAAGTCATTATGTTGTCAGCAAAAGGGCAGTACTTGAACCCAATTTTCATGACGTTTACTTGTCTTTTTTAGTAAGGCTTTGTGGCTTATTGGACTTGCAAACTTTGAATGTCAACGAGAATCTTCTTGATACATACATAAAAGAGCATTGCAACAGAGGTTATTATCATTCTCACATGTTATGGAAATTCGTACTTTACGAGTCATTTGAAATATGTAAAAAATTACTAGAGACAGAAAATGCCGAGTCTCGTGAAAAAGGTTTTATTAAAAGCATTGGTGCATGGATTGGTTTGCTTACCATTGCGAAAGACAAACCATTGATTCACATTCACTTGAATTTGAAAAAATTACTGCTTGAATCACTAGAGAAGAGCAAAATTCAAAATGTAATACCTTTCACTTGTAAATTGTTGGAACAATCAAAATTTAGCCAAATTTTCAAACTCCCAAACCCATTTATTCAATTCCATTTAAAATTTTTGAAAGAATTATATGAATTTGCAGATATGAAGCAAGGGCTAAAGTTAGACATTGAAATTTTATTTAAAAACTTAAATCTCGAGATGACTGAATTTGAGCCTACCTTCTTACTACCAGGAAGATATCGGGTTTTAAAGCCAGATGAGTACAATGACCAAATATCGAATGCGCTAAACGATTTACAGTTAAGTGAGCACTCTTTAAATATGAGTTCAAACGAGCATCTCGAATCAACTATTCCTCCGAATTTCGAGCATTCTGATCACTATCAGAACGGAACTTTACAAAAACTCTTGTTTTTTGCAATTGATAAAAGTGTAAAAGAAATTCTTGCTCCAGTTGTTGAACGAAGTGTAACTATAGCTAGTATTTCCACTCGTGAACTAATCAGCAAGGACTTTCGGAAAGAAAAAGATCTACAAAAAGTTCATCGCGCTGCCCAATTAATGGTCACATCTCTTGCTGGCTCTCTTAGTATGGTAACTTGCAAAGAACCCTTAAGACTCAGCATTATGACGAACCTAAAAACTTTAGTGGTTCAACAAGGCATTCATCAGTTAAATGAAAACGAAATGATACAATTGATTGATGAGCAAATTGATCGAGTTTGCGTATATATTGAGCAACAGGCTAAAGAAAAGGCGGTTTTAGCCATTGATATAAATTCCATAAAACAAGCAATCGAAGAAAATCAGAGGCATAATTTTGAAAGTGGGAACAAAAGTGACTATATCATCAATCAATTACCAGCTCAATTACGCTCCAATACGGGGGTTTCTTCGCAACAATTTAAAATTTACGAATCTTTTGGAACTGACGAACTTTTACCTCCAACACCTGCCAGTCCAATTAACAATGCCAGTGAATTTTTAATTACTGTCACTCAGGATATTTGTAAAGGAATGGTAAGCGGTGTAACAGGTTTAGAATACCAAAATCAATATCGCCAAATCAAATCAATTCTGGCAGAAAATACTCAGCAAGACCAGATTTTACTACGATATTTAGAGTATCTTCTAAAATTATTATATTCTCACAAGGAGGACGTCGTCGTAACATTCTTATGTGGTGTCTTGAAAGAAGTGTGTGATTTGAGCAAAGCTGTGATAAAAGAATTCACAAGTTGGTTCTACATGAGTGAAAACAAGTTGAAATTCCAAATTCAACCAGTGATGGCATTAATGGCTTGTGGATTAGTCAGTATTTCTGATGTTGATGTGCAGCTATATTATTTATTGGATGATGATTTTTTTATTCAATTTGCTAAAGATTTTATTAAAGAACTTTTGCACCAAGAAGAAGACGTATTATTATTGGAATTGAACCAGACAATTAAGAAGCTGGGTATATTCAATGAAAAGGAACTATTAGCTCACACTATCCCCGAGCATCCGTTGGACTCAGAATTAGTTAGTGCGTATTATGCAGGTATATTTGCAAAGTGGTCAAGATTGACTCAGATAACCACATGGAATAAGGACATATCTAATCTTTTTGTTCATCGAACTTTGGATGTTCTAGAATCTGACGAAAAGCTGATACATTTTATAAGAATTGCTTTAGAAATGAGTATTGACAATTACGACAAGGTCAAATTGACCCTGATCGATTTTTGCAGCATTGATGCGCTGTCAATATTCATAATTGAAGTTTTAGCCGTTAAAAAGTTGAGAAGTCAACACGTGAGTATGTTTGGTAAAATTATTGCCTGTATTAGCATGGTACTAATTCATTATCACGAAAGGTCCAAAATGAAATTTAATCAAAAGGGCTTTACCAGATTATTTTGCAATTTAATATCTGGAGTGCATGAAAATTCGGCTTTACATAGTGACTTTTCCAATTCAATGGCCATTTTGGCTGAAACTTTCCACACTATTCAACCACAAGTTGTTCCTGGATTCGCATTTGGCTGGCTTTGCTTAATTAGTCACCGAAAATTTATCCCATCTATGTTGGGTTCAAAATCTTCTTGGGAAAACTATCAAAAATTGATTATTGATTTGCTGTATTTTTTGCTACCATTTTTGCGTGATCCCAAAATGAATGAAGCTGTGCGTCTTATTTATAAGGGAACTCTTCGTCTATTGCTAGTTCTATTGCATGATTATCCAGAGTTTCTATGTTGTTACTATTACAACTTTTGCGAAGTAATTCCTTCGATTTGCATCCAATTGAAAAATTTGCTATTGAGTTGCTTTCCGCGCGATTTGAGACTTCCTGGTAGTTTATATTTATTTAGATCCATTTACTCCAGGTTTGAATATTGAAGACCTGCCCGAAATTCAAATTCAGCCAGAAGTGAAATGTCAATATGAGCAAATTTTGAATCAGTACAATTTAAAAGACTCTTTGGAAACCTATTTGAGGACTAAATCGCCTTTGAATTTTATCGCCGATGTAATCACAAAAGCAACCTTAACAGACAAAGTTGATTTGGTGTCGGAATCTAATTATGATACTAGACTTTTAAACTCGATTATTTTTGCATTGGGCGTTAGTTATTCAAATATGCAAATCAAAGGCGATTTACAATCGTCTTCCCACTTTGAATTTATAAAGACTATTCTGGTCAATTTAGATAGCCAAGGGCGATACTTGGTCATTTCATTTATGGCTAATCACTTGAGATATCCCAACGCGCATTCATTTTTCTTCAATCGATTACTACTTACTTGTTTTGAAGATTCTTCAGTTAATCATGTTATTCGTGAGCAAATAACCAGAGTGTTGCTTGAGAGACTTATTGCAAATAGACCCCACCCGTGGTGCCTTTTGACGACATTTGTGGAACTGATTAAAAATCCAAAGTACAATTTTTGGTCACATTCTTTCACTCGTTGTGCTCCCGATATTGAGAGATTATTTGAGAGTGTAGCAAGAAGCATTTCTTAAGTAAATCAAGATTTAAGTTTACTATAGCTGTTTTCCAATATACAAAATGAATAAATCTAGAGGAATGGTACCCCCACTACCGATTAGATATGGCAATGTCCTGCATAAGAATTTAGAAGAGTCAAAATCTTTTCGCGTTTCCGCCATTATTAAGCTAGTAGAATAGCAAATGTTTGCGCAAACCATAAAAACCCAAACATAATAATTGAATTTAACGGGTCGTACTTCATCCTCTAAAACAATGTCCACGCTTTCTTCCTCATAAATGGGCTCGTAATCAAAAACTCTGTGCCTTTTATAGAGCATGTAGATTTGTGGTATTCTACTTCCAAAGTAAAATATGGCGCATATCCATGCTAATGTGGAACCAATGATTTGTTGATCATAAAACTCTGGCTTTCCGTCAATTAGGTTTAGTGATGACGCAGCAGAAATTGGACTTGGAATGACCAGTATCCCAAGAAGTCGATAGATCGTAATTTTAAATTGATAAAGACGCTCATTTGGCCTCTTCCAACGTTCGTAATATAAAAAGAGCAAAATCGTAAAGGAATCAATCGACACAAATAATGCTGCTGTTGCTTTCACTGAAAATATTTGGTCAAGTAAAAATCCAGATATCAAGTTGGTCAAATCGCCTAGAGTCCAAAGAAGTAACGTTGCCAAGCTCAGACCCTCTAGTGACTGATTTCGGAGGCCATTTACAATTTGCGGCATGAGGACTAAAGAATAGAAAAAAACCGCTATAGCTCCTAGTAATTCCTCTAAAGTTGGGAATGACAGAGCAAAAAACATTAAATCGCGTTTCGTGATGCGTGATTGGAAATTTTTGTTGGATGGTGCAATTTGGTTTAATCAATCTTTTGATAATCTAATTGTGTTAAATTATAAATTAGGAATATTCTAATTATTTACTTTTTCTGGGCAAATTTGTAACCTTAGTTAGCAAGGCTACTAGAAGACTAACCACCCCAGCGCCAATTGATACTAGCCATTGCTTTGGCGACAAATTTGTTGTCTTAAATATCACATGAAAAAATGAGACTTCGATCAAAGCAATCTGCAATCCAATTATGAAAAGAAAAAGAGGTATAAAAAACGGATTTTTGTGAATGTTTTTGAAAATATTCAATTGGCCTTCAATTCTCCTGGCATTTAATAAATTAAATATTTGTAAAAACACAAAAACATTAAATACAAAAGATCTTGTAGTTAATTCGTCAAAATATTCTCCCATTATCAAATGTGGATATTTCATTAATATAAAAGAAATTAAAAATTGATATACAGCTTGAACAATTATCATAGTCCACATTGACGGACTTATTAGTGGTTCCTCCGATTTATAAGGCTTGCGTTTCAATAATGTAGGATCTGGTCGATCGGTAGCTAAAGCCAACGCAGCAAACGTATCCATTATCAAATTAACCCAGAGCAATTGAACTGCAGTCAGTATTGGTTCTGAATCCTCATCCAAAATAACGGATACAACTGCTAAAGCCACGGCTACAATATTGACAGTTAATTGAAACTGCAAAAATTTCCTGATTGAATCAAAAATAGACCGGCCCCAAATAACAGCCTTGACTAAACTTGAAAAGTTATCGTCCAATAAAATGATATCTGAAGCCATCTTTGCTACTTCTGTGCCCGCAATTCCCATTGAAAACCCCACGTTTGCTTCCTTCAAAGCAGGGCCATCGTTTGTTCCATCACCGGTGACCGCCACAATTTCTCCCATGGATTTCAAAGTTTTGACCAGAATTTGTTTATCAAGGGGAGATGATCGAGCAAGGACACGGAGAGTGGGAAGAATCTTAAGTCGCTTTTCATGGCTAAGTTCTCGAAATTCTGAGCCTTCCATCGATAATTCTGCTGTCGCTAAAGGATTTAATATATTGGCCTTCAATGCAATACTTTTTGCTGTCTTCAAATTGTCTCCTGTTACCATACGTACGGTGATTCCGGCATTTTGACAACTCTTGACTGCATCAGGCACTTCAGGTCGGACAGGATCCTCTATTCCAACGATTCCAATCAAGGTCAAGCTTTTATCATCATTCTCTTGATCTTCTTCTACTCTTTTAAATCCGAAAGCAATGGTTCGCAATCCCAGAGATGCGAAGTTGTCAATAATTTTCATATGGCGTTTATAATTCTCTTCGTTCATTAGCTCTATTTCGCCATTAGATAAAAAAGTGGTAGATAAACTCAGAATTATTTCTGCAGCGCCTTTGACGTAAAATCGTAATGAATTGTTTTCAAGTCGAACTATACTACACATTCGCTTTCGATCCGAAGCAAAAGGTATAATTTTGAGAATTGTAGCATGTTTACGGTCAAACACATAGTCAGAGCCAAGAACGTTCCTAGTAAAATTTAATAATGCCACTTCAGTTTTAGAACCCAAAAAAGTGATCAGACCTTCTTCGTTTTCCATTTCACTAGCTGTGGAATTTATATTCAAAGTTTTGCATATCAATTCTAAAGTCTCAGCATCCAATTGATCTTTTAAATGAGTATCTGGATCAAGCACCTTTAAATTCAAACAGCACTTGACTACAGTCATGATATTTTGAGTCAAGGTTCCAGTCTTATCACTACAAATAGTGGTCGCGTTGCCCATAGTCTCGCAAGATGCGAGGACTCTTACAAGATTATTGTCCTTCATCATTTGAATGGTAGCAAATGATAAACTTAATGTTACAGCCATTGGTAGTCCTTCTGGCACAGCAACAACAATTACCGTAATTGCAGAAATTACAAAATGCACGAATTTTTGAAAGACAACAATGGAATCATCAGCAATACCTTTGTACAAATATTTTCCAATAGAAATACATAGAATTAATCCCGCAATTAGAGTCCCGTATTTTGCTATTTTCTCACCAAATAAATTTAATTTCACTTGAAGTGGGGTAAATTCGGAAGAATTAACCAAGGACATGAGTAATTTACCATTTTGAGAATGAATTCCAACAGCTAATACAAGTGCAGTTCCTAATCCATCCACAACTTTCGAACCTGAAATCAAATACCTGTCCTCTTCGTCTTTTTCAACATGATCACTCTCACCTGTTACCGAGCTTTCATCTAATTTTAAACTGGAGTAGGTCAAAATTATACAGTCAGCGGGTATTACATCCCCATTCTGGATTTTAATAACGTCCCCAACTACTAGCTCAGAGACTGGTATATGGCTGGCTTGAATGGACTGTCTATTGTTCTCCACATCACCGTCACAATGTATTCTAAAGACTGTGGCTTTCAGATTTGAATCATTTTGAGAACTAAGAAATTCAAACTGTCTTTCTTTTTGGTAATCCTGGTATGCATTTATAAATAACACCAAGAAAATAGTAACTATAATGGCTAACCCTTCTACGTAGGCTAAGTCAACATGATAAACAAAATATTCATACAGACCTGTTCCCAATGAAATTATTGAAGCAATACTTAGAATTTGGATTATACGATCTTGAAATCCAGCTTGAAGCAACTTAAAAAAACCATCTGATTTTCTTTTGGGGAGCACATTAGAACCAAATGTATTTAAGTTTTCCTCGATTTTGCCAATTTTTAAACCCTTTGGGCTAGAATTGACATTACCAAGTATATCGATTAAGTCATTTTCTGATATATGAGTTCTATTTTCGACTAAATTGGTCAAGTCCATTGTCTCAAAGGGGATGGCGATTAAATTTTAATTTTTAAATACAACACAAATGATTGTTTTATAAAACGACATAATTCACCTTTTTAAAATTTAGAAATCTTTTATTTAGAAAATTGAGACGACGACATTGAGTCCACATTGATTGTGTTACATGTTCCTTCGAACCAAACTTGCTTTCTCCTTTTATACAGGCGATGAAATTAGTTTGGGGATTTACAGGTTCTGTTGCTTCTATCAAATATGAAGAGATCCAACAAATATGTAAGAATGACCAGGTTATTGTTATAATATCAAAATCAGCCAAATTTTTCATCCCCAACCTACAGCCAACCACAAATGTTGAAGTTGTGTTGGAGAAATTGCGAAGCGATCAGCCTTTTTGGATTATTGTTGATGAAGAAGCCGAATGGCAATGGAAAAAGAAAACTGATCCTGTTTTGCATATAGAGCTTAGAAAGTGGATGGAAGCAATAGTGATCGCCCCACTCTCTGCTAATTCTCTTGCAAAGTTGTCAAATGGGATTTGTGACTCGCTACTTCTTTGCGTAGCCAGAGCTATTGATTTTGAACAAGCAAAAATGGTTGTATGTCCATGTATGAATACTCAGATGTATTTACATCCTATTACCACGACTCAAATTGAACTTTTGAAAAGTTGGGGCTGCAACTTAATCTATCCAGAAGAAAGAGAACTAGCCTGTGGTGATGTGGGGGTAGGTGCTATTCCACCCATCAAAGTCTTGTACGAATCAATCTCAAATCTAGTATTAAACATTAATTGACTTACTCGTAATTACAAGCTGCATTTATTATATTAAGTCCCAAAATATCGATTCGAGAAATTTCCCATCCCCGGTTGTAGTTCATAATTCTCATCAATATCTCGATCTATCCAGGAAGTCACGATCTTGACCTTAGGAAACGCTCTGCAAATCGAGTGTAGACCTTGGGGAGCAGATATGTATGATATAAAAACAATTTTATCCTCTGATACATTGTGATCCAACAGTACGCGAATGGCCATAATTCCAGCAGCTCCTGACGCGATTCCAGCATCTAGTAAAAAGACATTATAATTTTCTAAATGTGAAGGAAATTTCCTATAATGTAGCTAAATTAAAATAGTCTACCTTTGGTTCGCCTGTGTTTGGATCTGTTTGGATTAAGATTCGTCCAAGTGGCGCGTCCTTTACTACTTGACGAAGTCCACTTTCTAAAGCGCTACCTCCTCTAATGACACATATGCCACAAATAAAATCTTTCAAACTCTTGCCGAAGCCAGAGGTAGATGCTTCAATCATTATATTGTCAATTGGAACAAGATTCATTGCAAACTCAACTAGCATTGTAGACAACCTTTCTATATGAAACACAAATGAAGTTCTAGATGTGTTTTTGTCTCTTATAATTGTTTGAATGCATTTTAGTTGGTTTGTTTGAGTCAATAAAACCACTTGCTTTGGCAGCTCTGCAGGCAAGTCTTTCCTATTGAGTGTAGATCTAAACAGAATACCTCTTTCATTTAACTGCCTGTTGATGTGTTTCGTGATTAAATCTATGGCTACGACATTGTCTTTTCCGCGAGGACTAATAATGTCAGCAAATTTCATTGAAGGTTGAACATATTGCATAAACATTGGCTTGACAAATCTGCGGTACTGTGTAAGCACTCCGATTGTATCCCTGCCTCTTTCAACGATATCTCTTTTCAATCTTCTGGCCAAACAGACATCCGCGTCTGTATCAACAAATAATTTTAAATCCATTAAACTTCTAATTTTTGCATCATATAAGGCGAAAATCCCCTCAAATATTATAACGTTTACACCATAAATTGTAGTTGTTTTGGAAGTCCTATTGTGCTGCGAAAAATCATAATTTGGAATTTCGACACATTTTCCCAGTTTAAGCTCTTTTAATTTTTCATAAGCCATATCAAGATCTAATGCGTCTGGATGATCAAAGTTATAATTATTTCCGTAGGCTGCCTTAATTTGTTCAGCGTTCAAAGGCCTGTAAAATGAATCCAGGCAAATAATTGCAACTTGAGGTCCCAATTGTGATATTATACGGTGACTAACTGTCGTCTTACCACTTGCCGAAGCACCGCCGATTCCAATTATGTATGTTTCGATATTTTCACCAGTGTTGGAATACCAAGGAAGTCTTCCAGCATCATTCCTTTCCATATTGAAAACCCTTTGTCTCGAACCAATATTATCTTAGATTGTATAAATGTTATGAACACATTGCACGACGAATTTTGCTGAAAAAGTATTTATTTTAATCGGTTTCCTCAAAGGTTACAGTTCGATTCACATTGTAATTAATTTTTTTCGATTTTTTGTCGGCAGTGACATATTTTTCAACTTTGCCTAGTATTTCCTCTACATTTCCAGGCAAAGTTTCTCTCAGCTTCACTTTAAATTTCCCTCTATCAATGTGATCTTTCTTAACCTCAACCACTTTAAAATGTGACAATTGCCTTACAAGTTTTGTTTTGATGGTTCTGTGAGAGAACTCAGGAGCTTCCTCAAAGAGTTGCTGCATACTTTTAGGGCCTTTTTTCAATGCATGAAATATTGTGTTTGTAAGAAATTTATTCATCGAACTTTTCAACGACCCCTTTCTTAAAATTATTTATTTAAATGGGCATGTTATTTATGTCACAATTAAATTTTAGCGTTTGCTCATCAATTTTCAAAAGATCGCGGCAACTACCGGAAAAGCCTAAATTGGAACGGCCAGGTGCAATATGGAATGTTGGATCTTGCATGTTACCCTTTGCATCAAACAAAATATGAACAGGGTCTACGGCATTATTGTAAAGTACTTCAACGAGCCTGATAGAGGCAGTTTGCTTTTGTTCTTTATTAGACTCATATGTCAGGTAAACCACAGAATTTTGACCATATTTTGCTTGTAAATCAAAAATGCTTCTTTTAGAAATTTCCAATTGAATGCTCATCTGTAATATAAGAAATATTGTTTGCATCTGTTGTTTGAAAGATTCTTAATTTAGATCGCTTCATTTTTTTATAGAATTTAGATCGAGCATGTCACGCCATACGATGCTGACTTAAGACAATTTAACAATTTCGTGCATGTTACTGTTGCTATG